>JAFEMH010007937.1:0-70427 GCA_022495995.1 Adenophora triphylla var. japonica | reverse complement strand
CTTTTTATTTTTGTACTCTCAAAGCCTTCCAAGAATTGAGTAGCCCCACTCTTCTTCTTAGGATGAATGTTTGATAGCGGCGCCTTTGGCTTCCTTCGTTTGTTGACAATCGACTTTCAACATGAGTAATGTTTAGCCTTAAGCCTTCTAAGGATAGTTTTCGTTTCGAACTTGTTTAGAAGTTTCCTTTGTATTTTTTTCGTGATGTGTTTTAAGGTATGAGGGTCCAATTATTCAAAAGCATGGATCAAATGATACTCATAAAGAAAAACAACTTTTGGGAAAAAGTGTTTAGGATAACGAGATAACTTTTTATTGATAAGGAAATTCGAAATGAGACTCGATAGTTCACTCTGACACAAACTAGAGAGGTGAGAGGAGTACTACAGAATGACAGGAATAACGACTTCTTGCGAGAACATACTAGGGAAGTTTACCTAATCTATGTTTTTCTTTTTTTTTTTTTTTTTTTTTTCAAAGGAAAAAAAGGGAGGAGGGACAATCGAAGCTCCCCAAGGCGGTGATGCTTCGGCTTGATTCTTGCCGGCTTCATACAAGTCTTGGATGGCATCCCTCAAATTGTAGCAATTGTTGGTGCCGTGACCACTAAATTGATGGTAATCGCAAAATTTGTGCGTGGTCCCAATCTTCTCTCATTTTCTTAGGATGATAGTCTCCCTCTCATTGGCTTCAGTTTTCCTTGGCCAATTACTAGATCATCGAACATTTCCTTAAGAGTAGCCCCACCAAAATCATGATAGAGTGACTACACCGGTGCTCCATTTCTTGGACACTCTCTCCTTTTCGAATTCTTTCTAAGACCGGATCAATTCATCAATTCCTAATGCACCCGATTTATGGAGCTCGAGGAAACTAGGGAAGTAATTGCCGGCACGTAGCTTCTTCTTTGGTACTTCTCTTCATGGAGACATTGAAGTAGGGATATGAATTTGTTCGTCTAGGCTTCTGGCCTATCAACGATTTGTTCTAGCTTTGGTCCTCCATCTTTTGACGAAGTCCGCGAATGATCTCTATCTCGGAAGTTTGCTTGGTTTGCTCAAGGTCCCTTCTTAGTAGTGGGTAAGTAGTAGCTTGTCCCCCTCAAATTGCTTTTGGAAAGCATGGTGGCATGAGTGGCCCAATCAAGCCTTGTGGAGAGTGGAAGATTCATGTACCAATCTCTAGCGGCACCATCAAGGAGTTTGAGGGAAGCATTGAACTAGCAAGTTACTGTCACTTCGACACCCATAGGGTAGCATGGCCCAAAGAGAAATAGGTTTCCAAACGAGCTTTGCAGTGGCAAAGTAGAACTAAGCATTGAATTTTTGCAATGTCGTGGTGTCTTGTACCTTTCTAGGAAGCTTCGACATAGGATTGACGAAGGGTGTAAAACATAGTCGGTAGAGAGCGAGGCTCCTTGCTCACATCGAGGATGCAAGTTTCTTTTCTAGCATTGCCATGGTGAGGGGTTCGTCCTTGCTTTCCCTCTTTCTTTCTTTCTTGGAAGCATAACTCTCATTGTCGGAGGAGGAAGATGATGAGCTAGACTCATACACCTTTTTCTTGTGCTTGCGGTGCCTTTTAGCTTTCTTAGTGTATGATACTTCGTCATCGGAAGAGGACTCATTCTCTTTCTTCTTTGAGCTTAATTTGGCCAATTGTAGTTTCATGGCTTGCAGTTCGTCAACCATGGCTTTCATTTCCCCGGCTTGGATTCTCCTTTCAAGTTCTAATCGGGCCTCCATTTCATCGGCTTGGGCTTGTAGCATTTCTTCATATCGAATCCTTTGATCCTCAATTTCTTTCTTGAGTGCTTCGGAATTCATCGTGTCGGAAAGAAATTGAGATGCTACCGTTGGAGAGGTAAGGGAGCTTGACGACCTTAGAGATGAACTAGAGATATCCCAACGAAACGTCTTTTGGAATATTAGCCCCAAACGATCCTAGATGGAGAAAAGGATGATGGTTAAAATTACCTCACGAGTGATTTTGAAGTTTTTGTTTTTATTAGAGACGGAGTTTCGACTCAAGGAGGAGCGCACATCGATTATCAATCACAAACGCAGATTCTGCAAATAATATCTCGCGCGAGACGAGGTAATCTCGCACGAGATATACATCCGGAAAGATGGATTTTTCCTCATTTTATTTCCTAGATTCATGGTCGGACGGACGAAGATCCGTTTTCTATCTAGCATCCTAGGTAAATCTTACAGGCATACATAATTCGAACCAAACCTAGGAACTCGGTAATTGACCATTCTTTGTAAGTAAAGCCACGTAAAATTGACCGGAAGGATTTTTTCTTTAAGGGACTTCCCGAAAGGGTCATTAGAAGGGACATTTCCGAAGGGACTTTTTCTTTTTCCGAAGGGACTTTTCCGAGATCCTTTCTCGATTGTCAATTTTACATTAACTTTATTTTGGTCAAAGACAAGAAAGATTACCAAGTCAAAACCGACCGGTCACGGAGTGTTCTTAGAAAGACAATCTACATGAAAATGTGGCGATGCGTGTTTGGAAGGCTAGGCTCCCGCGATATGACAATCTAGGTGGATTGAATACGCTGGAGTGGGATGATCCAACTTCGGAGAGACCGGCGACTAGGTGGTTACAGTCATCCGTCCTTAGTGTGGGTCCCGGGTTAATCGGGGTATGTAGTGCAATGACGAGATATAAATGAGTGCGCGTGTGTGATAGTCAATCTAGGTGATAGATAAAATAGAGAGTTTTTTTTTTTTAAAATCAAAAGGAAAACAGATAGTGGCCGCACCAAGTGGTTGCCTACGTTTCTCCCAAATTAGGAAGACTCAGGCCGTCGTAGTTCCACATAAAGAGAGATAAAGAGAGATAAATAATTCAATTTACAACTCCCGAATCCCCAATGGACCGGACTTTAATTAAATAAAACCCAATCACACGCAGTTCATAAATAATAATCAATTATTTAAGGAAAATAAAGGTCCGAGTTCTACACCTTAAGGGAGGCCTTAAGATGCAGGAACTCTGCAGATAATGAATTCTGGGATCTCCCTTGCATGTTCGGCTCTCGTCTTGGATTACGAGCGAAACAGGAGAAACCAAAAAACAACCGGGGCCGGAAGCCCTATCTCGCGCGAGATAATGATATCTCGTGCGAGATATCTCCCATCCGAGGAAACAGAAAAATTCGATTTTACAAAATAGATTGAAAAACCTCTCTTTTAATTTTGACGCAAGTTTAAGCCTCTTAATTCTCATCCCCAGCGGAGTCGCCACTGTAGCGTTGTGAGAAAATTTCATCTTTTCATCTTTTTGAGTCGCCACCTATATTATTCGTTTGGAAACATAGGAAAACCATTTTGAAAGAGATTTGAGTTCGGGGCTTAGGTTATGAAATGGGTAGGTTTAGAAGGCATCCATTTCACCCAATCCGGAGATCGGTCTTGCTAAAGAAAAGAGAGGTTTTCAATCTTTTTAATAAAATAATTAAAGAAGAACAAATAAAGCCTAATCAATTCCT
Source organism: Adenophora triphylla var. japonica (assembly GCA_022495995.1). Lineage (NCBI taxonomy): Eukaryota > Viridiplantae > Streptophyta > Magnoliopsida > Asterales > Campanulaceae > Adenophora > Adenophora triphylla. The sequence goes on along the minus strand of JAFEMH010007937.1, from coordinate 66,925 downwards.
TGATTAGGAATGTCGGATTGTATGCTTCGAGATCGCCTTCATTAGTGAAGGGACTCTAGGCTAATCCTTTTTGATGGGATTACACTACTCTAAAATCAATAGAGAGGTTGAGAAGAGAAACGAAAGTTTAAAAGATGATTACCTTTTGAGAAGAGATTCGAGACGAGTTTCGACTCAAGTTTAGAGTTGAAACTTTATACGGACGAGCTTCGCCTCGATCCTTGACTTGGATCTTGACGCGGGCGGAGCTTCGCCTTGGTCCTTTGATTCGGGCTTCGATGTTTGTTAATCAACAAGTTGATGAACAAACTTTAGGAGTTGTTTGTGAGTGATTTGAAGGGGTCTTTCGTGGAAAGAAACCAACAAATTGTGTGTGTTGTGTGTTTTCTTGATCAAGGATCAGAATTGTCGACCTACGAAACCTTTGGAAGTCATCCGGTATTTATAGGAGGTTGGAGAGGTGAAGGTGGAGAGGGAAATTACCACAGGAAGGTTCCGAACTCGGTTACGATTGGATACCCGAATTGATAAGGTTTTATCCAAAAGAGAGTTTGAAACGGAGAAGGAGAGTGATTTACGCACATCTGTCGAGGGGATATCTCGCGCGAGATATGATATCTCGTGCTTGAGATAACTAGTCCCGATGACTATTTTGTCCTCTTCGGTTGTTCCGTTAGTCGATTGGGTCCAAAACTAACTTGAGGTTAGTTAGCAACTTAACGAAACATGACGAAACTGATATGCTTTCATCAAAACACAAAAGAGAGATGAAGAGTAGTGTAATCATATAATTATGAGTTCAGAATGGGGTGTCTACACATACCTCCGTTGGGAGGAAATCTAAGATGAGATCTCTCTTTTTTTTCTTTTTTTTTATTTTACTTTCTTTTTTTTTTACTTTCGTCTCTCTCTTTTTTCAATTTTTCCTTTGAGGGGAGCATTTCAGCTAGTCACCAGGATGGATCATTGCTTCCCGCCATTCTTTGAGCTTGGAGACGGTCGATCTTCTTTTGACCACGGGAGTCTCAAGGATAGTCCCTCTTCTTCTGGCGATGGCTAAATGGGTTTCAAAACGTGCCGATCTTGAAATGAAAGGGGTATTGTTTAGTGAGGGTGAGGTAATGGTTTTCCTATGGGTGAAAGGTTTCAACCGCAGTCCCTACCGGATAGTCTGAACGAGATTGAGTCTTCATTGCTTTCATAAGCTTACTCTGAGGAAGATCCGTGCAAATTCATCGAACAACGAGATTATGGAAGAGGTGTGGGCATATGGGACGCAAGATGGGGGTATCAGTCGATTTTCTTGCTCTGATCAATTTAAATATGAGTCATTTCAAAGCATTAGTCGGTGAGCAGCACAAGTGATCATTCAGAATAAGACTATTTCAATTAGGTGTAACGTAGGTGTACTAGTAATGTCTCGAGTCTAGCAGGAATAGAAACAAACATTTTATTATTGAAATAAAAGACTCATAACATGGATGCATTAAATTCAAACCACAGGAACACTTGTTATCAAAACAAAATAAAACATTCTAGGATCCTACGATGCCTGATTGACTGACTGATTGACTTCTTCACATGGGGTATCCTTGGAATTGCGGAAGGGGATTGTCGGTCACCTTTGGAGGGGCTTTCTCAATTCTTCCCTCATCGACGAGCTTCTGAATATGCACCTTTAGAACGGAGCAATCGTTGTTGGTGTGACCGGGATACTGATGATAGTAACAATACTTGCTCCGATCTAAAGGCTAAGAAGGGCAATACGATTGCTTCTAATTCAGGTATCTATATGATAGATATTTTCCTTTCTATTTCTAGTTCATGGGTAATAGATACCGGATGTGGATCTCACATTTGTTTAAATGTGCAGGGACTAAGGAATAGGAAGCTACTCAAACAAGGTGAAGTTGACCTACGTGTGGGGAATGGAGCAAGAGTTGTTGCATTAGCCGTAGGGACATATGTTGTAACTTTACCTAGTGGCTTCGTACTTGTTTGAACAATTGTTACTATGTTCCGGATTTGAGTAGAAATATTATTTTTGTTTCTTGTTTGGATAATGAAGGGTATAATTTTCTTATTGAGAATAAGAAGTTTTATATTTATTTAAATGATATGCTTTATGGTATTGCAAATTCATTTAATGGCCTTTATATTCTTGACGTTGATGAGAAACAAAATAATGTTGAAAATGTTTATCATGTGGATAAGAAGTCTAAAACGAATGATGTGAACAACTTGTTCATGTGGCATTGCCGGTTTGGTCATATAAACGAGAAATGCATCTCTAAACTCCATAAGGATGGTATGTTAGACTCTCATGATTACGAATCATATGACATATGTGAATCTTGTTTATTGGGAAAAATGACCAAACCACCCTACACTAAGAGTAGTGAAAGGGTTAGTGACTTATTGTGCCTAATACATATCGATGTATGTGGACCAATGAGCAGCATTGCTAGGGGAGGATTTCAGTATTTCATTACATTCACCGATGACTTATCTAGATATGGCTATGTCTATATGATGAAGTCTAAAAGTGAATCATTTAAGATGTTTAGTACATTTCAAAATGAAGTACAAAATCAACTTGGTAAAACAATTAAAGCACTTCAATTCGATTGTGGTGGTGAGTATTTGAGCCAAGAGTTTGACAATTATCTCAAAAACTGTGGAATTGTTTCAGAGTTGACTCCACCCGGAACACCACTATGGAATGGTGTGTCCGAGAGGAGGAATATAACCCTATTAGATATGGTTCGTTCGATGATGAGTCAAGTTGACCTTCCTATTTCCTTTCGGGACATGCATTAGAGACTGCTGCATTCACACTGAACAGAGTCCCTACTAAATCGGATCCTAAGACCCCACATGAGATGTGGCATGGAAGAAAACCTAGTTTGTGTTTCATGAAGATTTGGGGTTGCGAAGCTTATGTGAAGAGACTTGTCTCTGATAAGTTATCACCTAAATCTGACAAGGTTATTTTCGTTGGTTACCCTAAGGAAACTAAAGGGTATTACTTTTACAACCGCAATGAGAACAAAGTGTTTGTTGCTCAATATGGTACCTTTCTTGAGAAACAGATTCTCAATAAAGGAACTAGTGGGAGTAAAGTTGATCTTGAAGAAATTCAAAAACCCGAACATAACATGGAACTGATAGTAGAGACTGAACCAAATCTACAAGTAGTTGTGGAACTGGTTCAAGATCCACAAGTCCATCATAGATCGGATTGGTTACGATCCACACCCGAGAGATATAGATTTCTCGTGTCGAAAAGTAATGAAGTGAAAGTTATTGAGAATGACGAACCTACTTCCTATCAAGAGGCGATGTCCACTCCTGATTCAGATAAATGGTTGGAGGCCATGGAATCCGAATTGCAATCCATGTCGGATAATCAAGTTTGGAACTTGATTGAGCCACCCAAAGGTGTAAAAACCATAGGGTGCAAGTGGGTCTTCAAGAAGAAGACTGACATGGATGGGAATGTGCATACTTACAAGGCTAGGCTTGTAGGAAAGGGATATAGGCAGATTCATGGTGTCGACTATGATGAAACTTTTTCGCCTGTTGTCATGCTTAAGTCTGTTAGAATTTTAATTGACATAGCCGCGTATTATGACTACGAGATATGGCAAATGGATGTCAAAATGGCTTTCCTTAATGGGAAGTTACTCGAGGGTGTGTATATGACACAATCTGAAGGTTTTGTTGATCCAAGAAATTCTAACAAAGTGTGCAAGTATCAAAGATCCATATATGGGTTGAAGTAGGCTTCTAGGAGTTGGAATCATCATTTTGACGAAAAGATCAAAGAGTTTGGTTTTGTCAAGAACGAAGATGAACCTTGTGTATAGATGAAATTCAGTGGGAGCATAGTATTATTTCTCTTATTGTATGTCGATGATATCTTACTCATTGGAAACGACATTCCTGCACTTCAGACTGTCAAGTCTTGGTTAGGGAAATGTTTCTCAATGAAAGATATGGGTGAAGCCGCTTATATCCTTGGCATCAAGATCTATAGAGATAGATCTAAAAGGATAATTGGTTTGAGTCAAAGTACCTACATTGACAAGGTTCTTAAAAGATTCAAGATGGAAATTTCTAAGAGAGGTAACTTGCCAATGGGTCATGGTGTTACTCTTAGCAAGAATCAGTGTCCCAAGACAACTGATGAACGATAGAGGATGAATGAGGTTCCATACGCTTCGGCTATTGGATCTATCATGTACGCTATGATTTGTACTAGACCGAATGTCTCGTATTCTCTAAGCATGACGAGTCGATACCAATATGATCCTAGTGAAAACCATTGAATAGCAGTTAAGATGATCCTTAAGTACTTAAGATGGACTAAGGATGCGTTCTTGGTCTTTAGAGGGATGGAAGATGATCTTGTTGTAAGAGGTTACACAGATGCAAGCTTCCAAACCGACAAGGATGATTTCCGATCACAGTCGGGATTTGTGTTTATGCTTAACGGAGGTGCAATTTGTTGGAAGAGTTCCAAGCAGAGTATCGTAGCCGATTCTACAATTGAGGCCAAATATATAGCGGCATCCTATGCAGCTAAGGAGGCAGTTTGGATCAAGAAGTTCATTAGTGACTTGGAAGTTGTTCCAAGTATCACTAATCCGGTGGAACTTTATTATGATAATAATGGTGCCATTGCGCAAGCAAAGGAACCAAGGTCACTTCAGCATTCCAAACATATACTTAGACGTTTCCATATATCATTCGAGAGTTCATTGGTAGAGGAGACATTAAGATATGCAAAGTATCAACCGATGGTAACAATGGGGATCCGCTTACAAAGCCCCTCGCACAAGCAAAGCATGATGGTCTTGTGAGGTCCATGGGTATGCAATACATAGATGGAGCCTAGTACAAGTGGGAGATTGTTGGTGTAATGCCTTAGGCATTTAGTTATGTTTGACTTATAACTTAAACCGCTATGTTATCGTCTTTATCATATATTATAGATAAAGTTTATTCAACTCAATATATGTTTACATGTTTATTATATTGAACTGAGTCCCTAGTTATTATGAATAAATAGTATAAGTTGGTAATGGATAATCATGGAGATGATTATATGCATGTGATACACATTACACTTATGGATACTTGCTAGAGAACAAGTATTGGACATGACCTACCGATGAGATTTATGACATGGTCAATAGTCATATGTGTCATGATTAAATCTCTTGATAGTCATGTCATTGAATCCTTTGAACCTGAGATTATCATCATCTTCCAAATGATGAACATCGTGTTTGATGTAGTCTAACACTATCTATAATAGTATAGCAATAAGGGCTATGTTGGAACGATTGGATTCTTGTAGGGAACATTGATAAGTCAAGATGGGATTTGTTCCTCTCTGTGTGAGAGAGATGTTTGCTTGGGCCCCTCGATGAATGATGTTGATGAAATGTGTGCCCACACTCAAGAGATTTGATAGAGATCAAATGCACTTGGATTATCAACATTTTCGGAATCGAGAAAGCATTGAACATGTGAGTTGACATGTACCATAACTCATGTTCAATTGGACATCGTGGACAAAGGGATTGTGACATTTGATCTATCGAGGAATCAAGCTTTGATATTATATTAATTGGGTGGATATAATGGTTTGCTAGAAACCACTTATGTCTTGTGAGGTCAATGTTTCGACTCACTACCAACATAATATAATTTTTATTGGGTCACACACAAAGAACGAATTTGATCATTGGCTGAAAATTATGGATTTTAGGTTCTGGCATGACTCGTGACCAGGAGCACGACTTGTGCCCTGGGTCACGACTCATGCCAAGGGTCACGACTAGTGACAGGAGCAGTACGACTACATTTTGGCAACCAAGGAACGACACGTTGACTCTTGATTTTGTGGGACTAGGCGTGACTCGTGCCCTTGGGCACGAGTCATTCCCTTGATCTGCACGAGTGAAATTTTTGTCACGAGTCATGGTACGACTGAAATTTGACTTGGATCACTCATGATTACCTGGAACGAATCGTGGCACGAGTCGTGCCCAGGAGCAGGAGTCGTGCCCTGAGCGAATTTCAGCCCGTACGCGTTTCCTTGGTCGGATTGGTTTTGGTCTTGGACAAGGATTTTACCCTAATTGTTAGGGGATTTATATGTGATATTAATATAATCCTTTTGCAGCCATAAACCTCTCTCTAAAACATTGTTCTAGATTTATGAAACTCTAGAACATAAATCCCAAATTAATCCCATTGTTTTGGCTTTGATTATTGAATATTGATTCAATAATCGTGAGGATCATCTAGCGATCCTACAAGAAGAGTTCTTGGTTCGTTCGCATGTGGATCACCATTAGAGGGAGGTCACTTTATCTCCTAAGGCTAAAAGATCTCCATTGCTGATTCATCACCAAGGTAGAACAAGGAAGAAAAAGATCCAAGTTTTATCAAAGGTTCAAAGATTCAATCTTTGAGATTCGCTTCGAGTAACATAATCGCATCTAAGGTATGTAAATTCTATTTCATGTTTCTAATCTCTTCATGCTAGACGGATTCAAGGGCTAGGGTTTGTTGTTTTACAAAGTTCTTCCGCTGCGTTTGTAACCCCAAAACCCAACAGTGGTATCAGAGCCCTGTCTTATCATGATTAGAATTGAAATTGGCATGCTAGATTTAATTGATTAATTGCTATCCATGCTATATGAAATAGATCCATGATTTTATGTGTGTTATTTTGTGAAAATAATCATATGTGATATGCCATGGTCATGATTAATAATTGATTAATTTGATTAGTCTGTTATATAGGATTATTGGTCTATTTAATATAATTAAAGTAGATTGATAAATTCTCAAAATTGAATCAAAGTGTTTGCTTGTAATTTTGTGAAGCCCTATGTTCATGATTATGTACGCATAAGTTTCATGTTACAACCATGCGATGTTTGTTACCATGTAAAACCTTCTTGAATATTTAAGTTTTATGCCATCCCTTGATTAGAACACTTGTGATATTTTAGGGTATTTTGATGTAGTTTCGACTCATTTGGGTGCATCATTATATCTTAATTTGTGATCAAGATGAGATAATGGTTGATGTAGTTTTGACTCAGTTAGGTGCATCGTTCCATGTCTCATACGTTTGAAAAAGGTTGGACTTAATTGATGCTTTCAAATGAGATTTGACCCAAGGCATAGATGAGATTTAAAACATGTTTTTGACATATGATGTCTAAGAAAATCTCATAAAAGAGATAAGAGTCATATATGATATGATTGATGTTATCTACCTAAATAGCTTGATTTCGGGCATTGACTCAGTTAAACCAAAATCAAGTGAAATATTGATCTTAGCCTTCTATGATTATATGATACATATTTGTATTTGAAGGTATATAATTTAGTGGGAGTATTTATGAAATACATTATTTGCTCTTAGATGATAAATGTGTTGATACATATGTGTTTCATTATTTGCATATTTTATTGTAGTAATGGCAACTCACAATAATCAACCCCTGTCGCTGCGATCAGTCCTTGAGAAGGACAAGCTCTTAGAGAATGGTACAAACTATTCTGATTGGATCAGAAGCCTAAGAATTGTTCTTAGACAAGAGAAGAAAATGTACGTTCTTGACGAACCCGTTCCACCTCCACCTGCTGCCAATGCTTCAAGGGCAGATATGGATGCTCACAAGAAACATGTTGATGACTCTTATGATGTGACATGCCTTATGCTTGCCACCACGTGTAAGGCTATTCATAAGGACCTTGAACACATGGAAGCTGCTTTGATCTAGCCGAGTGCTTAAAGGAAATGTTCGAAGTACAAGCTAGACAAGAGAGGTATGATGTGGTTAAAGCCCTAAATGCATGCAAGATGCAAGAGGGGCAGTCAGTTTGTGCTCATGTCCTTAAGATGAAGGGTCACATTGAGCGTCTCGAAAGGCTTGGTAATCCGATGAGTTTGGAACTCGCCATGGATACGATATTGAATTCATTGCCTGAAAGTTATGGTCATTTTATAATGCACTATCACATGAGTGGCATGAATAAGAATCTCTTGAAATTGCATGCGATGCTTAAGACTGCAGAGAAGAATATCAAGAAGCCCGGAATGACTAACGTGTTAATGGTTATCAATGGTGAATTTGACCTACGTGTGGGGAATGGAGCAAGAGTTGTTGCATTAGCGGTAGGGACCTATGATGTAACTTTACCTAGTGGCTTAGTACTTGTTTTGAACAATTGTTACTATGTTCCGGATTTGAGTAGAAATATTATTTCCGTTTCTTGTTTGGATAATGAAGGGTATAATTTTCTTATTGAGAATAAGAAGTTTTATATTTATTTAAATTATATGCGTTATGGTATTGCAAATTCATTTAATGGCCTTTATATTCTTGATGTTGATGATAAACAAAATAATGTTGAAAATGTTTATCATGTGGATAAGAAGTCTAAACCGAATAATGTGAACAAATCGTTCATGTGGCATTGCCGGCTTGGTCATATAAACGAGAAACGCATCTCTAAACTCCATAAGGATGGTATGTTAGACTCACATGATTATAAATCATATGAGATATGTGAATCTTGTTTATTGGGAAAAATGACCAAGCTACCCTACACTAAGAGTAGTGAAAGGCCTAGTGACTTATTGGGCCTAATACATATCGATGTATGTGGAACACTGAGTAGCATTGCTAGGGGAGGATTTTGGTATTTCATTACATTCACCGATGACTTATCTAGATATGGCTATGTCTATCTGATGAAGTCTAAAAGTGAATCGTTTGAGATGTTTAGAAAATTTCAAAATGATGTACAAAATCAACTTGGCAAAATGATCATAGCACTTCGATCCAATCGTGGTGGTGAGTATTTGAGCCAAGAGTTTGACAATCATCTCAAAAAATGTGGAATTGTTTCAGAGTTGACTCCACCCGGAACACCACAATGGAATAGTGTGTCCTAGAGGAGGAATAGAACCCTATTAGATATGGTTCGTTCGATGCTGAGTCAAGTTGACCTTCCTATTTCTTTTTGGGGATATGCATTAGAGACTGCTGTGTTCACACTGAACAGAGTCCCTACTAAATCGGCTCCTTAGACCCCACATGAGATGTGGCATGAAAGAAAACCTAGTTTGTCTTTCATGAAGATATGGGGTTGCGAAGCTTATGTGAAGAGACTTGTCTCTGATAAGTTAGCACCTAAATCTGACCAGGTTATTTTCGTTGGTTACCCTAAGGAAACCAAATGGTATTACTTTTACAACTGCAATGAGAACAAAGTGTTTGTTGCTCAATATTGTACCTTTCTTGAGAAACAGTTTCTCAATAAAGGAACTAGTGGGAGTAAAGTTGATCTTGAATAAATTCAAGAACCCAAAAATAACATGGAACTGATAGTAGAGACTGAACCAATTCCAAAAGTAGCTGTGGAACCGGTTCAAGATCCACAAGTCCATCCTAGATCGGATAGGTTACGATCCACACCCGAGAGATATGGATTTATCGTGTTAGAAAGTAATGAAGTGAAAGTCATTGATAATGACGAACCTACTTCCTATCAAGAGGCGATGTCCACTCCTGATTCGGATAAATGGTTGGAGGCCATGGAATCCGAATTGCAATCCATGTCGGATAATCAAGTTTGGAACTTGATTGAGCCACCCGAAGGTATAAAAACCATAGGGTGTAAGTGGGTCTTCAAGAAGAAGACTGACACAGATGGGAAGGTGCATACTTACAAGGCTAGGCTTGTAGCAAAGGGATATAGGCAGATTCATGGTGTCGACTATGATAAAAAAAATTTGCCTATTGTCATGCTTAAGTCTGTTAGAATTTTAATTGCCATAGCCACGTCTTATGACTACGAGATATGACAAATGGATGTCAAAACGGCTTTCCTTAATGGGAAGTTACTCGAGGATGTGTATATGACACAACCTAAAGGTTTTGTAGATCCAAGAAATTCTAACAAGGTGTGCAAGTTACAAAGATCCGTATATGGGTTAAAGCAAGCTTCTAGGAGTTGGAATCTTCATTTTGACGAAAAGATCAAAGAGTTTGATTTTGTCAAGAACGAAGATGAACCTTGTGTATACATGAAATTCAGTGGGAGCATAGTGTTATTTCTCTTATTGTATGTCGATGATATCTTACTCATTGGAAATGACATTTCTGCACTTCAGACAGTGAAGTCTTCGTTAGGGAAATGTTTCTCAATGAAAGATATCGGTGAAGCCTCTTACATCCATGGCATCAAGATCAATAGAGATAGATCTAAAACGATAATTGATTTGAGTCAAAGTACGTACATTGACAAGGTTCTTAGAAGATTCAAGATGGAAAATTCTAAGAGAGGTAACTTGCCAATGGGTCATGGTATTACTCTTAGCAAGAATCAGTGTCCCAAGACAACTGATGAACGAAAGAGGATGAATGAGGTTCCATACGCTTCGGCTATTGGATCTATCATGTACGCTATGATTTGTACTAGACCGGACGTCTCGTATTCTCTAAGCATGACGAGTCGATACCAATATAATCCTGGTGAAAACCATTGGATGGTAGTTAAGACGATCCTTAAGTACTTAAGAAGGACTAATGATGCGTTCTTGGACTTTGGAGGGATGGAAGATGATCTTGTTGTAAGAGGTTACACAGATGCAAGCTTCCAAACCGACAAGGATGATTTCCGATCACAGTCGGGATTTGTGTTTATGCTTAACGGAGGTGCAATTTGTTGGAAGTGTTTCAAGCATAGTACCATAGCCGATTCTACAACCGAGGCCAAATATATAGCGGCATCTGATGCAGCTAAGGAGGCAGTTTGGATCAAGAAGTTAATTAGTGACTTGGAAGTTATTCCAAGTATCACTAATCCGGTGGAACTTTATTGTGACAATAATGGTGCCATTGCGCAAGCAAAGGAACCAAGGTCACATCAACGATCCAAACATTTAATTAGACGTTTCCATCTCATTCGAGAGTTCATTGATAGAGGAAAAGTTAAGATATGCAAAGTATCAACCGATGATAACATTGGGGATCCACTTACAAAGCCCCTTGTACAAGCAAAGCATGATGGTCATGTGAGTTCCATGGGTATACGATACATATATGGAGCCTAGTGCAAGTGGGAGTTTGTTGGTTTAATGCCCTAGGCATTTAGTTATATGTTTACATGTTTATTATATTGAACTTCGTCCCTAGTTATTATGAATAACTAGTATAAGTTGGTAATGGATAATCATGGAGATTATTATATGCATGTGATACACATTACACTTATGGATACTTGCTAGAGAACAAGTATTGGACATGACCTACCGATGAGATTTATGACATGGTCAATAGTCATATGTGTCATGATTAAATCTCATGATAGTCATGTCATTGAATCCTTTGAACCTGAGATTATCATCGTCTTCCACATGATGAACATCGAGTTTGATGTAGTCTAAAACTATCTTTAATAGGAAAGCAATAAGGGCTATGTTGGCACGATTGGATTCTTGTAGGGAAGAATGATAAGTCAAGATGGGATTTGTCCCTCTCTGTGTGAGAGAGATGTTTGCTTGGGCCCCTCGATGAATGTGTTATGAATATGGCGTTGTTGTGAATATTGCCCTCCACTACCAAGCAAGCCTACAAGAACGATTAGAGCACACAAAACCAAGCACAATAAATAAACCACAAAGAAGAACACAGAAATTGTTAACCCAGTTCACCAATTTGATTGGCTACATCTGGGGGCACTACCAAGCCAGGATATTGCACTATAATATGTAAATTTGTGTTACAATGAGAAAAGGGGCGGAACATTGCTTATATATGACCTAGGAAACAAACCAAACCCTAGACCAAGAAGGAAAAGAGAACTGCTGAAAAACGGGTCGAGCGCGGCCGCCCTCCAAGCCTGCGCGGTCGCGCTACCGTCCAAAGAATCCAACGCCCTTATCCGAGCCACTAGCGTGGGTGCTCTCAATCCAAGCACGGTAGACCTGAGTGGCAGAAGAATTGCCGTGCCTTTTCCCCCTTGAGCGCGATCGCCCTCTAAGGCTGCGCGGCCGCCCTCAACGACAGAAATCCCAGACGATTTTCTCCCCTTTGCTCCGAAGTCTAACCCGGTTGGTCCTCTATCCCAACAATCTCCCACCTAGAGATCAACCATACATATAAGCACCGTATCCGTTCTTCAACTCATCCTTGGTGTCCTCCTAGTGCTCACCTCGATCATGGTAGTGCCATCCTCCTCTTCTATTCTCCAAGCCCAATTGAAGCTTTGCACAGCTTCAATTTCTCAAGGTTCACAACCTTTGTCAACATGTCAGCCGGATTCTCTGATCCCAATATCTTCTCTAGCCCCAAGATCTTCTCCTCCAAGAGATGTCTGATGTAGTGAAACCTCAGTTCAATGTGCTTCGTCCTCGAATGAAACGCCAGATTTCTAGCCAAGTGAATTGCACTCTGACTGTCACTGTAGAGAACGTTACCACTTCGCGTCTTCCCAAGTTCACCCAAGAAGTTTTGCAGCCATACCATCTCTTTACTTGCCTCATCCATGCCACATATTACGCTTCGCAATGATCGCGCCACGATCTTCTACAATTTAGAAGCCCAGGAGATTGCCGTACCACCCAATGTGAACACATAAACCATAGTACTTCTCCTCTTATCAAGATCACTTGATGCCAAGTCCGCATCAACATAACCCGCTAACACCACCTCCTTGCTTGAGAAACATAGAGCCTTACCAGCAGTACCCTTCAAGTAACGTAGGATCCATTTAACCGCTTCCCAATGTTGCATTCCTAGATTGCCCATAAACCGGCTGACTACTCCTACCGCATGTGCAATGTCCAGCCTTGTACACACCATTGCATACATGAGACTCCCCACTGCTGAAGCATATGGAGTTCTCTCCATCTTTTCATGCTCCTCCTTGCCCATAGGTGAGTCCTTCTCGGATAGCTTGAAGTGCAAACCCAATGGCGTCCCTGTTGGCTTCGCCTCTTCCATACAAAACCTTGCCAAGACTTTCTCAACGTATTCTGCTTGTGAAAGAACCAACTTGCCCGACTCCCTATCCCGGTCAATCCGCATGCCCAAGATTTTTCTGGCCTCTCCCAAATCCTTCATCTCGAACCATTCTGACAACTGAGTCTTCAATCTGTTTACCTCTCTACTGCTAGAGCCAGCTATTAGCATGTCGTCCACATATAACAGCAAGATTATATACCCATTGTCCGTGTTCTTGAAGTAGCAACAATGATCCGCTTCACATCTGATAAAATCAATGTCGTGCATGAATCCATCAAACTTTCTGTACCACTGCCTAGGATCTTGTTTAAGGCCGTACAAGCTCTTAGTCAATCTGCAAACTAGCTCCTCGCTACCCTTAGACAAGTAACCCTCTGGATGTACCATGTAAATTTCTTCCTCCAAGTCCCCATGAAGGAAGGCTGTCTTCACATCCATTTGTTCAAGCAACAAGTTGTCCGCCACTACTATCCCCAGAACCATTCTGATAGTGGTCATTTTTACAACCGGAGTGAATACCTCGGTGTAGTCAATACCGTACTTCTGCTGAAACCCTTTTACAACCAATCTTGCCTTGTAACGCTTGCTACCGTCTGCTTCCTCCTTGATCCTGTAAACCCATTTGTTATGCAGCGCCTTCTTCCCCTTAGGCAGTCTAGTCAACTCCCAAGTTTTGTTGGCCTTCAATGAGTCCATCTCATCATCCATCGCAGCTTTCCACTTGTTACAAAGTGCACTACGAACAGCCTCCGCATAACATTTCGGTTCCCCATTATTTGTCAATAGCAAATAATAATTGGATGGAGTATACCTGTCAGGCGATCCATGCAACCTGCTGGATCTACGCAGCGGAATATCCGGTTCTGGAGTACGTGGTTCATCTTCAGTGACCTCCTGACCATGGTCATCATGAACCGTTCTGCTCCCACCCGAGTTTGGAATATCCACCTCTACAATTTCCGGTTCCGAACTAGTGTCATCAGATGCCCCCTTTCTGTCCTAGTACAATACCTGTTCATTGAATACCACATCTCGACTATGAATAATTTTATGGTTTTGGTCATCCCAAAACTTATACCCGAAGTCATCCCCGCCATACCCAATAAACGTACACTTAACAGATTTTGCATCTAATTTAGTTCTCTCAGCAGAATCAACATGAACATAAGAAACGCAGCCAAATATGCGAAGAAAGGACAGATTTACCTGCTTGCCTCTCCAAGCTTCCTCTGGAATTCCATTCCCCAATGGTACCGATGGTCCCCGATTGATCAAGAAAGCCGCCGTGTCAACTGCGTATGCCCAAAACGTCTTCGGAAGTCCACACTTCAATCTCATACTTCTAGCCCGCTCGTTCAATGTTCTGTTCATCCTCTCTGCTACCCCGTTGAGTTGTGGTGTCCACTTTGGAGTCTTCTCCATACGAATACCATTCGCAGCACAATATTCCCTAAACTCCCCGATCTCATACTCCCCACCATTGTCTGATCTCAAGCACTTAAGCTTAAGTCCTGTCTGATTCTCCACCAAGGCCCTCCACTTCTTGAACACCTCGAAAGCCTCATCTTTCCCCTTCAAGAAATAGACCCAAAACTTCCTTGTAGAATCATCAATAAAGGTCATGTACTATGACGCACCACCCAGAGACGTTACCGGAGATGGCTCCCACAAGTCCGTGTGAACCAATTCTAACTTTGCTTCCCTCAAACCCCTACCTGTCCTCGAGAAATTATTTCTCCCCTGTTTGCCAAACATACAATCTTCGCAGATCCCCACGTTGACTGTCTTCAAACCCGGTAGTAGTCCCTTTGAACAAAGCACCTTCATCCCCATCTCACTCATGTGACCCAATCGACAGTGCCATAAATCAGTATCACCCTTGGCTGCCGCCACCGCAATACTATCCTTGGTGTTGTTTGCCAAATACAATGTACCCTCCTTATTACCCCGAGCGATCTCACAATCCTCCTTGGTAATAACCCAGTTTCTGCAGCCGAATGTTACCTTGTAACCTTCTTCGTCCAACTGCCCAACTGAAAGTAGGTTCTTTTTCAAACCCGGAATGTGTCTGACCCCGTTCAGATGTAAGACCTTCCCGTCCGATGCTCCTATTCTGACATCCCCCTTCCCCTTGATTTCCAAAGGCTCGCCATCCGCCAGATAGACCTTACCGAAATCACCGAAAGTGTAATTCTCCATCTCTTCCTTATGCCCGCAAGAGTGGAATGATGCCCCCGAATCCAGCACCCATGATTCTAGTGCACTACTAACACTCAGAACCAGTACATTGTCGCCTTCGACTGTCACATTCACCGAATTACCCTTACGATTTGGACAATCCCTCTTGTAGTGTCTCAATTCCTTACAATAATAGCACTGAACAGATCCCTTTACAACCTTTGGTTTGTCTTTGGTCTCCCCGGCTTTGCCCTTACCACTCACCACGTTCTCCCTAGATTCGGTTCTCCCTTGTTTGCTAGTACCCGGCTTCCCCTTGCTAGTAGTAGCTAAAGCCGATCCCGAAGCACTCGATGTCCCCTACTTCTTCATGCGATTTTCTTCGGCCAAAAGAAAGTCTTTAACATCATCATACTTCAATTTCTTCTTACCTGCTGAAGCATTGATCGCAGTCACCGTTTCGCTCCAACTTGCTGGTAAAGAAGCTAGCAACAAGCACGCATGAACCTCATTATCGAACTTGATCTCCACCGCTGTCAATGAGTCTATAACATCCATAAACTCATCGATGTGTTTAGCCAAGGATCCTCCCTCTTGCATCTTGAGACTACCCATCTTGTGTATCAAATCAACCTTATTTGTAGCAGATGGAGTTTCAAATCTCTCAGTAAGATAGTCCAATAGCTCCTTGGTGGTTGTCGCCTTCTTGGTAGTCTTTGCAATCCACTTTGACAAAGTAGATCTGACCACCCCTAGGGCTTTCCGATCCATGAGTTCCCATTCTTCCTGATCTTCTTCTTCCGGTTTGACACCCTTCAGAGGCTTGTAGAGATCCTTGTTGTACAAGAGATCCTCAATCTGCATCCTCCAATATCCGTAGTCAGACCCATCAAATTTCTCAACCGCCTGTTTGTCCTTGCCCATTCTTGATTGCTTGGAACAACTCCCTTGATCTCGGAACCAAGAGCTCTGATACCAGTTGTTGTGAATATGGCCCTCCACTACCAAGCAAGCCTACAAGAACGATTAGAGCACTCAAAACCAAGCACAAGAAATAAACCACAAAGAAGAACACAAAAATTGTTAACCCAGTTCACCAATTTGATTGGCTACGTCTGGGGGCACTACCAAGCCAGGATCTTGCACTATAATATGTAAATTTGTGTTACAATGAGAAAAGGGGCGGAACATTGCTTATATATGACCTAGGAAACAAACCAAACCCTAGACCAAGAAGGAAAAGCGGACTGCTGAAAAACGGGCCGAGCGCGGCCGCCCTCCAAGCCTGCGCGGTCGCGCTACCGTCCAGAGAATCCAATGCCCTTATCCGAGCCACTAGCGCGGGCGCTCTCAATCCAAGCGCGGTCGCCCTGAGTGGCAGAAGAATTGCCACGCCTTTTCCCCCTTGAGCGCGGTCGCCCTCCAAGGCTGCGCGGCCACCCTCAACGACAGAAATCCCAGACGATTTTCTCCCCTTTGCTCCGAAGTCTAACCAGGTTGGTCCTCTATCCCAACAGAATGATGTTGATGAAATGTGTGGCCACACTCAAGAGATTTGATAGAGATCAAATGCACTTGGATTATCAACATATTCGAAATCGATAAAGCATTGAACATGTGAGTTAACATGTACCATGACTCATGTTCAATTGGACATCGCGGACAAAGGGATTGTGACATTTGATCTATCGAGGAATCAAACTTTGATGCTATATTAATTGGGTAGATATAATGGTTTGCTAGAAACCACTTATGTCTTGTGAGGTCGATGTTTCGACTCACTACCAACATAATATAATTCCCATTGGGTCACACACAAAGAACGAATTGATCATTGGCTGAAAATTGGAAATTTTGGGGAATGACACGACTCGTGCCCCTGAGGATGAGTCGTGACATTAAGGCAGTACGACTGCGTTTTGAGCAACCAAGGAATTTCGTTGACTTTTGACTTTTGGGATCAAGCACGAGTAGCGCCCTTGGGCATGAGTCGTGCCCTTGATCAGCACGAGTGAAAATTAGGTCACGAGTCGTGTCGTGACTTGAATTTGGCTTAGGACACTCGTGATGGCCTGGACCGACTCGTGGCATGAGTCGTGCCCAGGAGCACGAGTCGTGCCTTAAGCGAATTTTTGGTCTGCACGCGGATTCCTTTGGCGATTTGGTTTTGGTTGACAAGGACTCCTACCCTAATGTGATTAGGGATTTATATGTGATATAAATATAATTCTTGGGCAGCCATAAATCTCCCTCTAGATCTCACATCATTGTTCTAGGTTTATGAAATTCTAAAGATTGATTATTGATTAAGAATCAAAAGTCCCAAAATCAATTCCGTTGTTTTTGCCATTGATTATTGAAAGAGTTTCAATAATCGGAAGGATCATCTAGTAATTCAACAAGAAGAGTTCTTGGTTCATTCACATGTGGATCACCATTAGAGGGAGGTTGCTTTATCTCCTAAGGCTTGAAGATCTTAATTTGTTGATTCATCACCAAGGTTGAACAAGGAAGATAGAAGATTTGACATCAAAATTCTAAGATTGAATTTTGAGATCTGTTTTGAACAAACGAAGTAGCATTCAAGGTATGTAATTCTATTTCATGTTTTTCATCTCTTCATGCTAGACGGATCTAAAAATATTTTTCCGCTGCGCTTGTAACCCCAAAACCCAACACTTTCGCTGCGTTTGTAACCCCAAAACCCAACAGGAATAACATGAAGAGAAATAGCAGAGTCTGTATCAAGGTGTATGTCCTGTCAGCAAGTAAATGTAGAGCACCAACGTCCTGTAGGGTTACTTCAGCCGTTGGAGATTCCTAAGTGGAAATGGGAGCATATTGAAATGGATTTCGTGACTGGTTTACCGAGGACTCGTAAGGGATCTGATGCGGTTTGAGTTATGGTAGACCGTTTAACGAAATCAAGTCATTTCATTCCTGTTGTGATACCCATTTGCCATTGGTTGAGTTTGCGTACAATAGTAGCTTTCAGTCTAGCATCGGCATGGCACCGTATGTAGCTTTATATGGGTGAAAGTGACGATCTTCTATTTGTTGGGATGAGGTAGGAGAAGAAAAAGTATGGGGTCTTTATATTGTAAGAGGATCAACTGAAATATTAAGATAATTCGAGACAGGCTTCTTAAAGCTCATAGTCGACAAAAGAGTTATGCAGATAATCAATGCAAAAGTCTTGGGTTCAGTGTTGGTGACTTTGTGTTTCTAAATGTATCACCGAAAAAGGGCATAAAAAGGTTTGGAAAGAAGGGTAAGTTAGCACCGAGGTACATTGGCCCGTATGAGATCACTGAGAGAGTGGGTAACCTAGCCTACAAATTAGCATTGCTGGCATCTTTTGAGGGCGTTCACAATGTCTTTCATGTATCAATGCTTCAGAAGTACTCGCCTAATCCTTTTCATGTGTTGAATTATGAACCTTTACCTTTAGAACCTAATCTTTCATATATTTAGCAACCAATTCAGATTCTTGATAGAAAGGAACAAGTGTTGCGAACAAAGAAGTTTCCACTAGTTCAAGTTCTTTGGCGGAATCAACATATAGAGGAAGATACTTGGGAGGCAGAACAAGATATGAGAACCTGATACTCTCACTTATTCGATGATCAAGGTAAGGAAATTGAGGACAATTTTTTTAAGAAGGCGAGGATGTAATACCCAAAAATGTCATATCTTGTTTAACACATAGTTATAATTTGTGTCAATATGTGTTTATATGATTTTAAGATTTAAATACATGTATGTTATGCTTTATAATATGTTTAAACATAGTTTACATTTTAGTTTGGACTAAAGAGTAATTTGGACAATGTTGGGGGAGTTAATAGGCAAAATTGGAAAAAAATGGTCTTTATCTTCATCTTTAAGTCTCTTAACATAAAAAAAGACACACATCTTCATTTCAATGATATTTTGACACAACAAGGAATAGAGAAATCAGGGGAAAATCTCTAGGGTTTACTCCCTCTTCAAAAGCTTTCAAAATTGAGAATTAAACTTGGTGATTCAAGCTTGTTTTTGGCTATTTCAAGTGTTCTTGATGATGATTATTCCTAGCATCCTTGTTTTCTTGGGTTAATTTGATCTTCTATGGTGTTTTAACTCTATCAAGATTCTTAGGTAAGTTATTACTTGCTTGTTGGTTAAATTGTTCAATTCTAGCCATGAATACATGTTTAGATTATAAAAAGCATCCTGTTTTGAGTTTACTTTGTTTAGTTTTTGTATAAAATCTAGCCAAGGGTTTAAATTGGGTTTTGGATATGTGTTTCATATATGTCTTATGAGATATCCTTCCATGTTTCAAGTCATTTGGAATAGATATGAACCTTGAAATAGATTTAAGTTCACAGCTGCTCCAGAATTCTATGACTTAATACGGGGCAGCAACATGTGATGAGTTTTGTGACTAAATGAACTGCTGAAATTCTATGATTTTTGTATATGTTTTACATATATATGTTAAAAACTTCCATATCAATTTTCAAGTTCATGTCATTTAAATTGAGCTTGTTATTGATCAAATGGTACAGGTGGTTCTAAAACAGGACATAAACTTGTAAAGTGTATTGTGATTGATTGAATTACTGAAATGTGTTGAAACTTTAGGACCTTATTATTATATATGTTGACTCTATATATGTGCCGGTTTTCATGCAATATTGACATTTTAAAGTGGTCCAAGAAGACTAAGTGTTGTGTTGCACTAAGTGGGTCAATTGTTGCTATCCTTGAATTTGCATATTGTATAGTTATTGAGCAAAAACATGATATGAATGGATAAAAATAGTATATGGTTCATGTTCAATAAATTCGTTAAATCCATGTTTAATCAGGGGGCTACAAAAATTCTATCTGTTGTACGGGGCGCAGAGACAGGGGTAGATAACAATATTCATTAGTCCGTCCTTTTACCGCTATTGGCCATAGCGGGAATAGCACTACTCATTACCATGAGATGAGCAGGTGGCTGACTCAGTGATGTTCAAGTTGTAGGGACTGAATATTACTCGGGCACTATTTTGGGTACTCAACAGTTCTTCGCTAATGCTCGAGCTACATCAACAAGTGGATTAGGGGTAATAAGGGGTTGAATCGGAGTGTAACTCGATTCCATATGTGTTTAAATTTCATTTAAATATGTGTTATATGTTGGTTAATATTACTTTCTTAAGTTCTTCATTCGTATGAATTTAGATGTGTATTGGTTATTAATCACATGTTACATATGTACTCATTGCATGGCATGGCATGGCATGGCATGTAGTCACATGTAATAGCTTAATGGGTCTCATTGACTCACCCCGTGTTATTTTGTTTTCCTTAGCTCACAGGGGGACCAGGAATCCATAGCACTAGCTCGTGAGATTTTGGATTTGGAAGACTATCGGGTAGGAGCTCTTTTGTCAATTAGTTGTATATTTTGGTGAGGATGTGATGTGGGGTTATGTAAACCCTACTTGTTGTATATATTTACTTTATGTTGATTTGTAATATCGAGGCTTGTTATATATTTATTAAGTGCCCGTAGACAGATAAATGTTACTTCTGGCTAGTATATATAGCTAGGTCTCCGAGCATGCGAGCTCGTTGAGGTTGTGTGTGAGCGGTTGTTAATTCTACAGGTTATGTGTATATAGTTGATGTGCCGCGTGTAGCCTTGAACCTGTTTCCAACTTCATTATAGTCGATGAATGGTTGTTGGAAAAAAATTGAATTCAGGCTTTTCTTTATCTTTATCCATTTAATTTATATGATTAGAGCCGGATTAATCATGCTTAGTAGAGGTTTCATGCCCGAGTAAAGGTCCCATGAAGGGGCTAGTCCCGGGTTGTGACAGTAATGACTTGCAGAGCACTTTATAGAAGAGTGATGAGCAGAATTCTACAAGAGGTGGAATTGGAAGTTGAGTGAAATTATGACCCCGTTCTTAGAGGAAGAGCGGAAGGAGATATTCCAGTCTTGTTTGATGGTGAAATTGAAAACAGCCATTGGTCATCTTTTCTATCCCAATCTATGTGAAATAGTCAATGTTAGGTCGAAATTCAATTTAGTGCATGCGCAAAGTGGTATCTTTGGTTCAAGCAACTCCTACCGCTACCGAGCCTTTACATCCAACACCACTCCTGCGACAAGCAAAGGGAAAGATGTCGTAGGTGCGATAAAATATATTCGAGATGGTAATCAAATAAACACTTAGAGTTTGAGTCAAGGAGTGCCAAGAGGCAATGGTCTATTAAGGCCACGATACTAGCAATACGATGACTTTGGGATGTCCATGTGTGAAGTTTTTAAGGGACTAATAAAGCGAGGTCTCCTCAAGCCTCTTGAGAACTACATTCCCGAGAATCCTAAAACCCACTTGATGCTACCAAGCATTGTGCTTTTCATAACTATCATGGCCACAAGACTGCCAACTACACAGTCTTGATGAATGTAGTCCAGGGGCTAGTCAAAGAAGGAAAGCTTGAGCATCGCGTTCGCCCCAATACGGTAAATAACCATTTCCCTAACAACTCAACTGTGAACATGATTGAGATTGAGGGACTCCAACTATGTGGGTATCACAAAATTTAATCCTTCATTGGAAAATATGGATGAGACCCTTGCGGTTCAGGTTTTAGTAGAAGAGGGGAAGATCGAACGCCCTAAAAGCTCGAGTTTCATGAATGTTATTCAATTGAACCCTCCTCTTGAATGTTTAGATACGTTGATCGTATTTAATATTAGTGATGAAATGCTCAGCTATGAGGAGTGTGTAGCTTTAATGCAAGAGGCAGTTTGCAGGTTGACCTTAAAAGAGCTACGCTCATTGTGTGAAAGTGATGATGAAGGGGATAATATATTCATTTCTTTATATAGTGGGTCTCAGTCGCGTCCAAAGGATTGGAACTGGGTTCAAGAAAATGGTGATTCGCCCCCTGTTATAATGACAATAAATGAGTTGCAACACGATATTTGTTTTTATGCAACCAAGAGCCCTCCCCTGTCTCTGGCAAATTTAAGACTTGCAAGCAAGAAAGCATCAAAATTTGACAAGCCTGAAGTAAATGACTTAGCCGTTTTGGTCAGATTCATGTTGATAATCCCATGTTTGACTAGAGGCCCATTGATCACGTGCCTCGAGCTAGCAAGAATCCCTATGACAAGGTTCCCGAAGTGTTGGACCCCAAAAAAGAAGATCCGATCTTGACTCAGTTGAAGCAAACTCAAACAAACATCACCCTTTGGTCGTTCTTTATTTCTTCCTACCCTTACAAGTTGAAGTTGGAGGAAAGTTTTGCAAGAACCATGGTACCAATCGATGTGTCCCCAGATGAAGTGGTGCAAATGAACTACAGTATCCTTTATGGGAACATAATCACTTTCACAGATCTCGATTTGTTGAAAATTGGGCTGATCATAACAAGCCTCTCTACATTACGATCCAGCTTGACGAGGTTCTTCTCTCCTCGAGTTTTAGATGATAATGGGTCGGTTGTGAATGTGCTTCCAGCCAAAATGATGGATTTGTTGGGAATTAAGCCTACGAATTTAAAGCCTTCAACCCAAATGATCAAGGCCTACGATTCTACCTCCTGCTCTATTTTAGGGGTTGCCACCTGTGAATGTGTGCCCAAATTTTGTTTTTGTTGGATTCACGCGAGTTTGAAGACATCCGATTTAATTTGAAAAACGGAGTCGCCACGCCATTTTGATTACCTCAAAACTTTGAAAAAAAGGTTTTATGGGTTCGGAGGTTAAGTTACCCCTTGGGAAGAACGTTTGGCGTTCACGGCGTTCACCCACAGTGCCTTGCCGGAGCAAGTCTCCTATGATTTCATTAATCGTGCTTGCTTGCGTGCTTTCTTGTGTGCATGTGTTTGAAAATAAGGAGGGAATGTCCCAAGTCGTCTTCCGGACGTACAAACCATTTGTTGGTTGTCGCTCGGGATTTCTTGGAATTTATGTATTCGGGATTATGATCCCGCCCTCATCTTGTGACTTGTGATCATCGCATTTTAACCTCGGGACCCTCGGGACTTGCGTGATCGAG
The DNA here is from genome assembly GCA_022495995.1 of Adenophora triphylla var. japonica. Lineage (NCBI taxonomy): Eukaryota > Viridiplantae > Streptophyta > Magnoliopsida > Asterales > Campanulaceae > Adenophora > Adenophora triphylla. The sequence goes on along the minus strand of JAFEMH010007937.1, from coordinate 43,624 downwards.
AGAATGACTCTCTTTATGGTCAAAGATGAGGTTCTTTAGAAAAAGGAAAGTCCTTAGCCCATCAATCCTACGCTTTAAGATGGTCGAGCTCGTATAGAGGCTTCATACTCTTTCTTAAGCGATAATCGGAGATATAGGGTTCAAGGTGTCCCTTTCTAAAGAGATTATGAAACCTTTATGGAAGGAACGATGTAAAGATAAGATCTTTTACACCGGTCCGTTCCTAGGTTGCTAATGGGGGAATGGGGGAAATGTATGTAAAAAATGACACTTTAATGAAAAGATGACATTTTTGGGTTGCAAATGATGCACTTAATTTAAAGAAATGATCTTTATTGCAAATGATGCATAAAGATTTGATTTTTATGCAAATGATGCATTTTTGTTGAAGAAATTGGCATTCATTATGCAAATGATGCATAAAGATTGCATTTTGAAAAGCATATGATGCTAGTTTATGGTAAAGACATGGTCTTTAAAGCAAATGATGCTTGGAAAAGAGATTTTGGATGCAAATGATGCATTTTGATTGAAAAGATTTGATTTTTATATACAAAGGATGCATAAAGATGACATTTTTTATTTGAAAATGGGGGGTTTTAGGTGCAAAGGATGCACCTTTATGGGAAAAGACTACATTTTTATGACAAATGATGTCTAATGCATGCAAAAGGGGAAGGGGAAATATGAAGATATGCTCTTTAATCTACCAAGTCCCAAGCAATATAAAAGTAATGCAATGAGCAATTTATAAAGCAATTAGGATGCGAGGTTAGGGCGTGCGAGGTTACCAATGGCTTCCTTCTTCTTCGTCGGGCGGAGCTAGGAGGAGAGGTTGGTTTTGGATCTTCAAGGAGGAGGGAGGGAGCTTCTTGGCCTTCTTCTTCACCTTCTTGGATCTTCCAGCAGTGTTCTTCACATCTTTGGAATGTTTGTGGGTGATTTGTGTGTTGATTGTTGATTGTTAAATTGGTAGAGGAGGGCTCTATTTATAGGCAGTCTGGATAAGGCTAATGAAGCCATGCGGCTAAGGGCAGCGAGCTAATGCAGCCGTGCGGCATTATCCACAATGACTCAGCATTCTAGAACCATGCAAGGTGGCAAATTCTAGAACCTTCCCTCCTAATTAAGAAAAACGTGTTTCTTAATTAGGAAGGATTCCCTTCAGCCCTTATTTAATTAAAAACAGTTCCGGAATGTTTCCGTAACACTAGGAAGGTCTGGGGAATTACCGGAAAACATACCGAACTTGCCGGGAAATTTAACCGGAAGGCATGAGCCAGATTTGGGTACTTACAGAAGCCCCTCGGCAACGTCACTTGCAAGGCGAGTGGGGTTGTCGATAGAAAAGGATCCGATCTGGCGAATGCCGAGACGGATTGGGAGACCAAGGTGGTCAAGTGGCTGAACCTCTTATGAAAGGCTACCTACGTATCCCGGAGGAATCAAGCCAGGCCGTAGTTCGGAATTAGGATCCGCTGGGGAATGGAGAAGAGAAACTGGTCTCTTGCTGGGGAAATAGAAGAGAGAATGACCTAGGAGGTCAAGTAATTGATCCTACTGGGGATATACTAGGAGTGACCAAGGTGGTCAGATAACAAAGTCTCCTATGAGAGACTACTTCATCACTGAGGAGTGACGGAGGAAAAAGGGTGACCAAAGTGGTCGGATGGCTGGACCTTTTTATAAAAGGCTACCTACGTATCCCGGAGGAATCAAGCCTTGATCGTAGTTCGAGCATCACTAGATAGGAACGATGTCTAGGATCCTCGAGGGTTTGACAATTAATGGAGGATGTCACCTGATTGACAATTAATGGAGGTTGTCACCTGAGGAAACTGGAGCTTACGTCACTATTGAGAAGATAGAGGTAGCTAAAGTTGAGAGAAACTTGAGCGTACGTCACTATTCGGGATAGAGGTAGCTTAAGTTGAGAGAAACTTGAGCGTACGTCACTATTCGGGATAGAGGTAGCTTAAGTTGAGAGAAACTTGAGTGTATGTCACTATTCGGGATAGAGGTAGCTTAAGTTTAGAGAAACTTGAGCGTACGTCACTATTCAGGATAGAGGTAGCTTAAGTTAAGAGAACTTGAGCGTACGTCACTATTCGGGATAGAGGTAGCTTAAGTTGAGAGAAACTTGAGCGTACGTCACTATTCGGGATAGAGGTAGCTTAAGTTGAGAGAACTTAGCATACGTCACTATTCGGGATAGAGGTAGCTTAAGTTAAGAAAACTTAGCATACGTCACTATTCGGGATAGAGGTAGCTTAAGTTGAGAGAAACTTGAGCGTACGTCACTATTCGGGATAGAGGTAGCTTAAGTTAAGAAAACTTAGCATACGTCACTATTCGGGATAGAGGTAGCTTAAGTTAAGAGAAACTTGAGCGTACGTCACTATTAGGGATAGAGGTAGCTTAAGTTGAGAGAACTTAGCATACGTCACTATTCGGGATAGAGGTAAGCTAAGTTTAGAGTTTTGACAATTCGGAGGTTGTCACCTAGCGTTATCCCGTTATAACGGAATTAACGGAGGCGACTGGGAAGAAAGCTTAATTGCTTAAGAGATAAGGGATATCTTCTGAAAAAGATGTTATCTTGGTTAAAAGATAACGGAAATTGCATGCCCAAGTGGAAGGTCCAGGGGCAGGATTGTAATTTCTGCTCAGAGCGAATGAGGCCGCCCGGCATGAGATGGAGAAAAAGGAGCCGTACGGCTAGAGACCTGTTTTTTCCAGATTATTTAAAACAGGTTTGAACGGGCATTGGGCATTATTGCCGCCCAAGAACTGCCGAGGAAGAGAGAGGAGAAGGGAAAGAAATTTTGAAATTCTTTCAATTCCCTTTGGCTCTACTGATTTGGAATGGATCCGGAGGGGAACCCAATGCCGAGGCAAGCTAGAAGGAACATCTCCACGGCTGCGAGAAGGAGGAGGAAGGAGCTTGTTCGGACGGAGAGGAAGTATGACTTCCTTACGCCTCCATCGGAGCTCTATCCGGGGAGAAGGGAGCATAAATCAACGAACCCGCGTCCGGTTGGGGTAAGCATTCTTAATTTGCTCAATTCCGTCGGATTTTGATTGAATTTTGAATGATTTAGGGCTTGACCCGAATTTTAGGAATTTTCTAGGATTTTTGAATGACTTTGAGACATTGATGAATAACCTATGAGGTTAAGAATATGCAATGTGCAATTTGTTTGACAAAAATAATGGGAATGACCCACTTTTTTCTCGTAAAATAAAGAAAGAATGAAAAAAATTGTCAAAAATGAGACGGAGTTCTTGCATGTGCTATAACTAGGTCAAGATTTTGAGAAAACATGATTTTGGAAGATGAAAAGGATTCATGCATGCCATTTTTGAAAAAATAATGCTTATGTGCAAAGAATTGTGAAAATTGTGATTTTGTGCTTTAGGAAAGTAATGAGACTTGACATGACGCGTTTCAAGTGATGAAAGACGCTTTTTTGATGCAAATAATGCTAGAAAAACTTTTGTGAATGATTTTCTTTTGACAACATGTGCGCTTTTGTGAATATATGCATGCTTTTGAAAATGATGAATGATTGACACACTTCTTTGTTGTGCTTGTCTACAGGAGAACAAGTCTAGAGGACCATCAGAGATAGCGGTCAGGCTTTGGCAGAGGATGCCGGATTTTGAGAAGAATGAGGTGAACCCCAAGAATTTGGTGAGGGCTACCGGCCTAGATTCATTCGTCGAGGCTATCGCAGGGGGATCCATATCACCTCGAAGAGCAAGGGCTTGGTCCAGGCCCTTTCGAGTTACGGTGGGATAGCACCCATAGCTTCCACCCGAGCCGGGAGAGCTTACAGATGACTCCCGCCGATTTCACAACTATTACCGGCCTACGCTCACCGGGGAGGCCCGTGACTTGGAGAGACCACATTACAGCCCGAGGAGTTCCAGGCTTTGGTTGGGTTTGAGCCGATTCCCAAGGGGCCGGTATGGAGACACGGAATGTCGAGGTGGCGCTTCGTACTTGCATGCGAGAACTTTGTTGCTAATGATGTGAGTACCCAGCGGCTGGCTAGAGCATTCATATGGTTGATGCTTTATCGTCACTATCTTTTCTAATTCCGGGACGCCGGCCATGACTTGCCTCCTCGACTCTCCGGAGGATGTAGATGGGATAGGGACGGTCTCTTGGGAGAGGCCGGATTGGCGGAGCTCTACTTCTCGTTGGACATGTACGGTAGGAATAAAGTCGCTTCCATGGACCAAGCTTTTCATTTGCCCTTGAGGTAGTCTCCTTTCTTTTCTCTTTTCTTTTCTCGTCTTGAGATTTTTATGAGAGAGAGAATGACCTTTTGATGTTTTGAACATGCAGCCCGGTTTTGCGAGGTGATCGGGTTCTTCCCTTGGAACCAGCAGAGTGATGTCACCATCTTCCCTGCTATGGTTCGCTGGAGGGGAGATGTGAGGGATAAATTCACGGGGAAGACCCGAATTACCTTCGACTACAAAATGGTGAGGCCGATCATCAATAAGGACGGGCATGATGGAGTGGACTTCTACCTTTGGGGCAGGTATCCAGAGATCTTGCTGGGAGATGCCATTGAGGCGACTAGGCGAGAGGAGGTGGCTCACCTGGGGCGACATGCGATGTCATTTACTTGGGGACCGTTTCTCGAGGCAAAGATGGCCATGTCCCTCCATTGGACGCCATTACTCCCCAAGATCCTCCGGCACGGATGCGCGGCCCGTGGATTGGCCGAGAGGATGAGATTGCTAGGTACCGGGCGTGCGTGGCCGCCGAGGAGTACTTCGACATGGACACCCCCTACTGTGTTTGTGGAGCGGCGCTCGAGGACGCCACGAAGCTAGTGAAGCCGGCGGTCACTCGGGGATATGGGGAGGATGAGCCTGCGACCCGCCGATCCCTCCCGCGCTTCCGTCCTACGTGGTCCATGGAGTACCGAGGAGGATGAGGATCCTGTCCCCGACGCTAGGGAGCCCCAAGACACCTTCTTTGCCCTCGACAAAGACTTTGTAAGTATACTTTTAGGGTCTTTCCCTTTTCGGCTTTGATTTTTACGCTTTTTGCAATTTTCTAAGATTTTTGAGATTTTTACGAGACTTTTCTCTTCTTTTTCTCGAGTTCCGGCTCGCACTTACGATAAGTGGTCGGGCGGAATAGGGCTGGAAGGACGTGTGCCGGTCCCTTCGAGGAAGGCGCTGCGCTTCAAAGGCGGCGGCGGATGCACGAGGCCCGGGCGCAAGAGACGGCACGTCGGGGCACAACGTCTACCTCATCGGCCTCGGAGTACTCTTCCAAAGGCCATGCCTCGGGGCGGGGACCCAACGCCGACATTCCGGAGCAACTAGCCGAGTACGGGCACGATAATGTCCATTTATCTCGATGTGAGCGACTGTGGAGGACCTGATGAGGGAGGCTAGCATATATGAGTTGAGTAGCGATGAGGAGGAAGAAGAATCGGAGGCCTAGGAGGTCTCTAGAGTAGAATTGGAACAAAAACAAACAATGAACAATTTTTATGCACACTTTGTTTATTTTTTGCTTTATTTGGGCGCCGATGGGGCGAAGACATTGTATTTATGTTTTATTTGCTTTTCTAATTCATGCTTTTTCAATTTGCATATTATCTCGAGCCTTGGGGCGATTTTTTGCTTGGAATCGGGGTGAAAATGGGCCAAAATGATTTATAATGGTGTATAAATGCTTTGAATGGCTTCGGATATGTTTTTGTATGTGTTTTGGTTGAAAAAGTGGGGTGAAAACTCCTTGGGCAGCAACTTTGGTTGCCGCAGAATTTTTTTCGCAGAGGGCAAATGTAGCCGTGCGGATAGGTCTCTGGGCAAATGAAGCCGTGCGGCTCACGTCTGTCTCGAACCGGTTATTTTCTCGAATAAAAGCAAGGCTTGGCCATTTCATTTCATTTTCAACTTAGACTTGTCCCAATTGTTCCCAGAGCACATTTTGGACCTAAAAGCACCATCTTTGATCATTTTTCGATAGAGAAGCCCGTCAGATTGCAAAGGGGGAAGCGAGACCGTTTTCTGTCCGATCTTCAATCTTGGGTGAGACACAACTTCCAATCTCATAGGGGGCTGCTTGATTCTTCTTTCAAGATCAAGTCTTTATGGCATTTGAGGGATCTCCCGCCCGATTGGGACCTTTGAGAGCCGCAAAGAAAGTTCCTCGGGACGTCCGGAGACATGTTTACTGCTTTTCTTACAACGAGATCGTCCCGACGCATGAAGACTTCCGAGCCTTGATTGGGGGTCCCGAGATTGAGGCTATATCTATTCCGCTGATCGGAGACGTGCCGGATACGGTAAAGCTTGCATCTTTTCTCGCAGATTCCCTTGGGAGAGGCCGAGAGGATGATGATAGCCCCTGATAGGATTGACCTTTCGATATCCCGGGCAGTTTGGGTTTCCAGATATGGCTGCGACCACGGTGGCTATGGATGCTTTCATTCTCTCGCATATTCTCTCGTTCCGTTCACCGCCGAGTCCGTGGGATCTGTCATAGTGGCCTCTTGGACATGGTTAGAGACTCGCAAGGCTGGGAAGGATATTGTCCCGCTGGTTTTGGGAGAGACATTCCATGGGATTGACAGGATGGCTCGGGGAGACCATTTCATGAGATCCGGGAGTCCGCCGTGTTGACCTTATGGCTGCAGAGAGGCTCGGGGCTTTGCCGGGGGGCTTTGCCGACTCGGTGCCCTTGGGTGATTTCTCGAGAGGTGCACCGAGGCAACAGGACCAGTAGCCGGGAGCCGACGATGGCTAGGCTATCCACTTCGGACATCCGTTGGTGGATTCCTCATTGGAGGTTGCATCAGGAGGATATTTCAGAGTCTTATCTTTGTGAGGGTTCCAGGATTCTGCTGGTCATCCTTCTACATACCCTGCTTAGTATCCAGGCAGTTTGGGGCTTTACAGGAGCCATTGAGTGATTGGGAGGACATCCGGACCATGGAGGTGGTATCATTGGACATGAGGGTTCCAGCCAGCTTCTCTTTCTTCTCGAGGGCTTGGACATATGCTACTTTCCCACCCAGGGCTATCTTCAGGAGCAGGAAGAGCACCATCTTGACCACTGTCTACTTGGATTGGTACGAGAGGGAGATGGGAGCGACTCAGGTCATCGTCGAGCTTTATTGGGAGCTGACTACTACTCGAGTAGGACTTTGAGGGAGACTGAGGTTAAGGCGAGTCGCCATAACCAGTCAGGTGACTTGGTCAGGGATATGGAGGCTCGGTACAAGAGGTTGTCCGAGGTCGCTCCTTTGACTGAGGCTCAGAGGGAGGAGGTGCGGACTCGTGCTCGGATAGAGAGAGCACTTATTGACACGGGTTTGGTAGAGGCTCCAGTGAGGATACCGGAGGTCGGGATGAGGGATACCGACATCATAGACAAAAAGAGGAAGAAGACTCGACGGGGCCGAGGAAAAGGGAAGAAGACCAAAGAAGACTCAGCTAATGACGACTGACAGATCTTTTCTTAGGATTCCCTTATTGCCATTTTGCAAACACATTAGTTTATTTAGGCATTTTATTGTATTTTAGATCTTTATAGCAGGTTAGCAGAGTCAAGAGGTAGACCGTGCTTGAACTCATCAAGAAGTTTTTAACTTGTAATGAACAAGAAATATTATCTTAGAAATTAGTCAAGACACATTTCATGGAAATTCAAATGTCTTTTTTTTATTATTGATCATGACACATTTCATGGAAACTTAATCGTCCTTTTTATTGTTTAGACCGAACCATATATGGCTGCCTACGTTCCCCTTTTACAAGAAAGACTAAGGGGCTCAGGTCTTCGTAGTTCATTCTGGTGAACTAAATTTTTCATGTGCAGCCCAGTTTTTTGCCTAGACCGCCCTTTTTTTGGGGTTTTCAGCCTAGCTGGGCATTACTCTTTTTGCACTAAGATTTTTTTCTTTTTTTTTTTTTTTATGTGCAACCCCGTCTTTTGCCTAGACCGCCCTTTTTGGGGATTTTTAGCCTAGCCGGGTATTACTCTTTTTGCACCTTTTTTTTTTTTTTTAGACATAGTATCTTTTGAGCTTATCACCGGTGACCGGGTGGACAAAGGGATTGCCGTCCGTGTCCGCAAGCTTTATGGCTCCTCCAGATAGTATCTTACGCACCACATAAGGGCCGATCCAAACGGGTTCCCATTTTCCCAAGGGGTTGTCTACGGTAGGGGGCTTCACTTTCAACACTAAGTCACCCTCTTTGATGTCTCCGAGAGTTGACCTTTTTATCAAACGCTCCGGCCATTCGCCTCGGTAGGCTCGGGTGTGTTCCATGGCTTTTAGCCTTCTCTCGTCAAGGGGGCTAACTCATCATGCCTGGGCCGCGGAACCATTCCACTTCATTGACACTGTTTTCCAGAGGACCCTTAATGACGGGATTTCCAACTCCACTGGTAACACCGCTTCCATCCCGTAGGTTAAGGCAAAAGGAGTTTCTCCCGTAGGCCGTTCGATGCACGTTACGTAGCCCCAGAGTGCCAAGTGCGGCTTTTCGGGCCAATCACGACCACGGGTGTCCATCTTCCTGATGATCCGTTCGAGCGTCTTATTAGCGGCTTCCACGGCTCCATTAGTCCGAGGTGCGTACGGAGACGACTTGTGGCGAGTGATTCTGACTCGACAAGAACCTATCGCAGTCCCCTTCAAAGTGCGACCCATTATCGAAATGATCTCGTTGGGCACCCCATATACGCACATTATGTTTTCTTTGATGAATTGGGCCACTTTTCCGGAAGTGAGGACCTTGTAAAACTTGGCCTCTACCCACTGGGTGAAGTAGTCGATGGCTACTAGCACAAATCCATGCCCATTGCTTCTGCCGGGGCTATTTTCCCTATCACGTCAATACCCCAAGTTGCAAACGGCCAAGGAGTCGTCATGCGGTACAGGTCATGAGGCGGGAGATGGTTGAGGTTGGCAAACCGGCGGCACTTGTTGCATGCTCGGACGTGCTGGGACACAGCCTATTTCCATGGAAACTAAAGAGTAACCCATTCCGAGGATCACTTGCATCGAGCTCGGCATTCATATGAGGACCGCAGGGGACCATTGTGGACTTCAGTCATCAACTCTTTGGCTTTTTCTTGAGCAACGCACAAGAGGAGTGGTCCTTGGTATCGCTTCTTGTACAGGTTGCCTCCTAAAATGACATAATGGGAGGCCAACCTTTTGAGCTTGCAAGCTCTTGGCTCGACTCCTTCTTTCGGTCTACCTTCTTTGTCTCCGAAAGCCGACTCTCCATCTTTGAGGAACTGGTAAATTTGATTGTACCAGGGTTCCTTTATAGGCTCGAGGTCCTGTGTCTACTTCACAAAAGTGGGGCTTCTCTTCTACCCACTCGGAAGGGTTTTATGGCTATTCCCTCGGGGATCTCTACCAATGAGGCTAGAGTAGCTAATGCATCTCGCGAACTGTTCTTTTCCCTTGGCAAGTAGTGGAAGGTCACTTCTACGAAGCTGTCAGTCAACTCCTCCATATGGGCATGATACCGCCGCAGTTAGGGTCCACAGCCTTCCATTTGTTGGAAACCTGGTTGATGATCATGGCCGAGTCTCTATAAACTTCTAGCTCCTTGACATTCCTTTCTAAGGCGCCTTCCAAACCAAAGAATGCGAGCTTCGTACTCGGCGACATTGTTCGTGGCAGGGCAGTTCAACTTGAGGGCTATGGGTGTATGCTCATCCTTCGGATCGACCAGTAGCATCCCGATACCGTTTCCTCTTTTGTTAGCGGCTCCGTCAAAGAATAACTGCCATCGGTTTTCAGGCTCGACTGCAAAGATCCCTTCATCTGGGAATTGGGGTTCAGGCCCTCTGTCTTCATTACTGGGAAAGTTTGCCAGGTGGTCTGACAATGCTTGACCCTTGATAGCCTTTCTGGTCACATAGTTGATGTCGTACTTTGCTAAGAAGAAGGACCACTTTGCTAGACGCATCGAGAGGGAAGGCTTATCAAAGATGTATTTGATGGGGCCCATTCTTGAGACCAAATTCACAGGGTGGGCTTGCATATAATGCTTCAACTTGCCGATTACCTGCACTGGTCCCGCATGGTCTTTTCACATGCTGAGTAATTGAGCTCACATCCATGCAGCTTCCGGCTAACAAAGTAAATGGCGTTTTCTACCCGAGAGTCTTTCTTTTCCTGAGCAAGCATAGCCCCAATTGCCGTATCAGTGACAGTGAGATAGAGCAGAAGAGGTTTCTGTCTATGTGGGGGGCATAGCACTGGAGGGTGTACCAAGTATGCCTTGATCTGGTCGAAAGCATCCTGGCATTCTTCGGTCCATTCTGTGTCTACATTCTTCTTCATGAGCTTGAAGATGGGCTCGCACATAGTGGTCAACTGGTTGACGAAACGGCTGATGTAATGCAGCTTTTCCCATAAAGCTCTTGACTTACGTCCGGGTCCGAGGTGGCCTCATATCCATAATGGCTTTGATCTTTTGGGGGTCAGCTTCGATACCTCGCTCCGTGACCATGTACCCAAGCACTTTTCCCCTTGTCACTCCGAAGGTGCATTTAGCGAGGTTTAGTCTCATGGAATGTTGTCTCGCCTCTCAAAGAACTTCCGCAGTCAACAAAGTGCTGCCCGTCCTCGCCTTTGGAGTGGATTATCATGTCGTCTACGTAGACCTCAATCTCCTTGTGGATCATGTCATGAAAAGCGCGGTCGCCGCCCTTTGGTAAGTAGCCCGGCGTTCTTAAGCCCAAATGGCATCACCGTATAACAGCAAGTTCCCACGGCATGGTGAAGGCTGTCTTTTCTTGGTCTTCCTCGGCCATCTTGATCTGGTTGTATCCTCGCAAAGCCATCAACGAAAGATTTGACTTCGTAGTTGGCGGTGGAGTCCACCAGGATGTCTATGTTTGGCAAAGGATAATCGTCCTTGGGGCCGGCCTTGTTCGTATCTCGGAAATCCACACAAAGCGCACCTTCCCATTGGCCTTGGTGACGGTCACAATATTGGACAACCATGTCGGATATTCAATGACTACGATGAATCCTACCCGCAGTAGCTTCTCAATTTCTTCTTTGACTGTAGAGACCATTCGGCTTGATCTTCCTCGGTTTACGCTTTGCGGCTTAGCATCCGGTGCTAGAGGGATTTTGTGCTCTACTATCGAACCTGTCTAGCCCCGGCATATCCCCGTATGACCATGCAAACACGTCGACGTATTCCCGAGCGGATCGATCACCGTCCCGTTGAACCCCCTTTGGAAGAAGTTTCCGATCTCGTGTCTCTTTAGGTTCCTCGATAGTACCCAAGTTCACACTTGTCAAAACCTCCTCGGCACTTGGGCCCGGTTTTCCTCTTTTACGAAACCCGCTTAAAGATTTCATTAATGTATTGTTCATTTAGTGTGTTTGCATCTTGTTCAAATGATTCATTATTAACTCGTTGTTAAGTTTTGAGTTAATTTATCATTTGTTAAGTTGGCAATAAGAGGATACTCGTAAAGATCCGTCATTTCATTCAAAATAAGGGGAAAGATGACATCGATTACATTTTGATAGTCCTCGGGCGTGAGGCCTTCGGATGACTCGAGGACTGGAATTCAAAGATTCTGACTCGACCGAGCACGCTACCGACTCTGGACCCTACACTACTTATTGACTCAAGGGTGACTTGACAAAGGTTGGACCGGGATCTCACTCCTTCTTGCTGTTGCCACGGGGAGTAGCAAGTCTTGTACGCGTTCTTTAGAAAAGTTGGAGACTTCAAATTGATCAAAAACTTGCCGGAAATCATTGACGTGCCGGTGCCGGTGGAAAGATAGTGAGGGGAGCTAGAGTAGCTTGATACAATCTCTCGGTGAGCTCGTCCGTGACAACCGGGCTCATTGACCGAAGGGTCCGGCTCATCTTATCAATGCACCGTTGATAACTCATTTTCTCTTTATCGATCTTGGACACCACGACCTTGTCGGTGTAGCCAACAGGAGGGTTAGCTGGATAATGCCGATGAAGTCTTCTTCGAGGGGATCTTAATTCTTCCTTGGCGGCTACGTATTCAATAGGCTTTACGTATTCTCGCTTCTAGATCTCGCTAGCTTCTCATTGAACTTCACGATGGCCACAAATTCAGCACTTTCGCTTCAAAAGGATCACCGTACATGGGGGTATCGAGCCTGGACTATGCTTTGAATGATGGGTTCCTCGGCGTCTGTTGGCATAGCCGACATGGTAATCGAACTTGCCGTAAGGCTCCCTAGGGTTCCGACGCTCTTGTCTCCGGCTTCATACCTTTCTTTTAGCTTACGTTGTGTGGACTTTCTCTTCTTCTTCTTTCTTGAAGGAGCGTCTTCATTGATCCATTCTTGGTACTCATACTCCATGCAGTCCCTCACGCCGCATACATCATACCATATGTGAGGCTTGGGCTGAACCGGGATGGCTTCTCCGACTACTTGGTCATTACCATTGTTGACTACCATGTTGGCCATTTTGACACCGAAAACCGGCAAAACCGAGGATTCCGCGAACTGTTCGAGAATGCGCTAACAAGTCGCCGACCCGGTGTTCTCACCCACTTCTTTCTCATTGCGGGAAAGGGATAGGAAAGGTTTAGACTCGGGGTAGGTGTTTAGTCAAGGCTCGTGCAATATGCAAATTAGAATCTTCCGGTTTACTTAAAACAGTGTCTTTTATTAATATCTATTTGGTTGGAAAAGGGATTTGCCCTTCTTTTTCGTAACTACACTAGATCTGGATCGGTGGGTTCCGTCACTACGTCTATAAGCCCCTCGTATTCCACCCGTATTTCGACCTCCCGGGGTGGACGGCCCGGGCGAGGGTCCTATAGGGCACGCGGATCCCACCGACCGAGAGTAAAGAACGCTCCTAACGGGTCTAGAGGGTCATAGGGACTTTCAACGCACGAGCGATGCGGATTATAGTCAAGGCAATACCGGGAAAGTCTCGTCTTTCTGCCTTGATAGGATTTTGGCAGAATTTCGCTTGAGCGAATGACGTTTTGACTTTCGGTAATGTCCGAGAAGATAATAGGCATGGGTCGGGCGGCAAAAGCCGGATGACACAGTGTCACATTGAACTTCGTTGCATACGCCGGGCGTGAGTTAGAATCGAAGTCAATGCCGGGTCAAGATCTTGCCAAGTTTTCCTTGTCGGAATTTTAGCAGAGCTTCGCTTGAGCGAAAGATCTTTTGATTTGTTGGCAAAGACTCGGTCTTGACTCTTGCGCATTCCGTGCAGGTCAAGGTCAATAGTCAATGTCGGAGTCGAGATCTCGCCAATTTTTCCTTGTTGGAATTTTGGCAGAGTTCTTCTTCCGTTATGAACTAAGGCTTGACCTTTACGAGGGTATGCAACTGGGCTATATGACACGGACTAGACCAAAAACCAACCAAAAGTCACGGTTTTTTGAAACGTGTGACACGGATTGTGCATTGGTCGACACTGGCTGCCATGGGGAGGTTGGGATGATTCCGTGCGCGCCCGGGAGCATCGTAAGGCTGTCCGTGACTGCAGCTGGAACCACCCTCGGGTTTGAAGGACGTGCGTGCAAAAGTGTACAGGATATATCAAGTGCGCGTAGTGTGCGGTCTCCTAAAAATGTTCCTTTTGAGTTAAAACGAGAGATTTTCATAAATGTGTTTTAAAGGAATGATTTTCGGGACGGGGAGAATGCGGCACATAAGCACGTAAATTTTAAGGGAGCCCCAGATCGGTCATGGAGCCGAGTAGCCCCAAGGCTGCTAGGACTGCCCGGATTAACCATGATTTTTCCTGGTGGAATTGCCACTGAGGTCGCCCGGTCAGAATCCAAGGAGGATTGAGCCGTACGACTGCATGGATCAATTTTCCAGGTTCCACTCCTTTTGCTATTTTTTTCGGGTTGTTTCCCGTTCAAAGTATGCACAGATTCCAAGATGCAAATGATGCAATGCATGGTAAAGAAAGCAAGCATGATTAATGAAATCGGCGATGGGAGTCTAACCCGCTCAAAGGGAAAAGCTTTCTTTTATTTTTTCAAAAATTTTTTTTTCGAAAAGGGATACTGGTACGTGGATTGTTAAACAACCGGTTATCCCAACTCCCACATCAGGGAGTGTACAGGAAGGGTAAGTGGTTTCCACCTATATACCGAGTATCGATTTTTTTGTTTTTGAAAATAAAAGCTTTTCTCCTTTGGGATGTCCCCAGCGGAGTCGCCAAACTGTGAATGTGTGCCCAAATTTTGTTTTTGTTGGATTCACGCGAGTTTGAAGACATCCGGTTTAATTTGAAAAACGGAGTCGCCACGCCATTTTGATTACCTCAAAACTTTGAAAAAAAGGTTTTATGGGTTCGGAGGTTAAGTTACCCCTTGGGAAGAACGTTTGGCGTTCACCCACAGTGCCTTGCCGGAGCAAGTCTCCCATGATTTCATTAATCGTGCTTGCTTGCGTGATTTCTTGTGTGCATGTGTTTGAAAATAAGGAGGGAATGTCCCAAGTCATCTTCCGGACGTACAAACCATTTGTTGGTTGTCGCTCGGGATTCCTTGGAATTTTATGTATTCGGGATTATGATCCCGTCCTCATCTTGGACTTGTGATCATTGCATTTTTAACCTCGAGACTTTGCATGATCGAATGCATGCAAAAGGGGAAGGGGGAATATGAAGATATGCTCTTTAATCTACCAAGTCCCAAGCAATATAAAAGTAATGCAATGAGCAATTTATAAAGCAATTAGGATGCGAGGTTAGGGCGTGCGAGGTTACCAATGGCTTCCTTCTTCTTCGTCGGGCGGAGCTAGGAGGAGAGGTTGGTTTTGGATCTTCAAGGAGGAGGGAGGGAGCTTCTTGGCCTTCTTCTTCACCTTCTTGGATCTTCCAGCAGTGTTCTTCACGTCTTTGGAGTGTTTGTGGGTGATTTGTGTGTTGATTGTTGATTGTTAAATGGGTAGAGGAGGGCTCTATTTATAGGCAGTCTGGATAAGGCTAATGAAGCCATGCGGCTAAGGGCAGCGAGCTAATGCAGCCGTGCGGCATTATCCACAATGACTCAGCATTCTAGAACCATGCAAGGTGGCAAATTCTAGAACCTTCCCTCCTAATTAAGAAAAACGTGTTTCTTAATTAGGAAGGATTCCCTTCAGCCCTTATTTAATTAAAAATAGTTCCGGAATGTTTCCGGAACACTAGGAAGGTCTGGGGAATTACCGGAAAACTTACCGAACTTGCCGGGAAATTTAACCGGAAGGCATGAGCCAGATTTGGGTACTTACACCACCTTAAATCCTTGGTTCGGAAAGCAAATGATTCTTTTGGAGTTTCAGGTTATTGAGATCCCCATTTCCTTTACTTCTCTCTTAGGTCGGCCTTGGATGCATCAAATCAATGGGGTGGCATCCACAATGCAACAATGTGTAAAGTTCGTGTCAGGAAATGACCTCACCATTATATATGGGGATAGCGTGACTATCGAGGGCACAAGCACTAACAATATCCCAGTGTTGGAAAGAAAGCATGATATTGACTAGATTCACTGTTGAAAACCCCAAAAAACCAAGTTTGTTGCGTGGATCTCATTATTTCTTGGGACAAGATTTCTCCCGACATAAGGATGATAAGGAAAAAACACTATCTTTTGGGTCTTGGTTTGGGAAAGATACTCCAAGGAACTCATAAGATTATAGAGGTCAAAGAACAAGTGACTCGTCATGGTTTAGGATACAGGCCTACTCCAGAAGATGAAAGGGAAGAGAAAGCAATTGCCCATAAAAAGCGCTTGGCTGCTTCAGAAGGAATATCGTATGTGAATCCTAATCTCCATCCTTACAATTTCAACATGAACCGCTACTTTGTGAAGAACATTTATCAGGTTGACAGCATGGGGCCGAAAGAGCCATAACTAGTTGGTAATTGGGGAATGCTGCAAGAAAAACTCGAGAAGTCTAGAGGCGTCAGTGCCAATCCCGTGAGGAGGATGTTCCTTGACATGCCAAATTTGTCTGGGGCTACTACCACTTTTTAGCATGAGTATGTGTTTAAGGGAGTCTCCGAGATGGTGAAACAATTTGAGATGTTTTTTAGCCAATGATTGACAAAGCTGACGAATTAGTGTTTGAAATGGCAGTTTCCAAGGGTAGTAAGCAAGAGTTCGCCAAAGACGCCTAGAATGGACCGATATTGTATCAGCTTTTTGGGGAAGAAATTAATGTGCCAAATTTGATTGATTTGGGCTCAGATGATGGTGGCCGTAATTGAGATAGATGGCATGAAGCCCTTTGATCCCCGCACCCTTGTGACCTAGTCAGTTATGCCTTTGAAGAATTGGGTGACTTTCTCAGGGCCAGCACCGAACCAGTAGCATATGATCGAGAAGCTTGGATCGGCTCCCCATCCCTTAGGGTCTAGCCATGTCAAGTCTCCCAAGTCTTTTGTCGTAGATTTTGAGGCTCCCGCTCCTACCGAAAGCCTTACACCCGAGGATTACGAGTTTGTAGCTAATGTTGTTTTCCCATTTTCCTTGAATGAAATGGTTGACCTTTCTAAGTATCCCCTCATTTCCACTTTAACGAATGATAAATTAACTAATAATCTAAACACGGTTAATAATGATTCATTTGAAAAAGATGCAGACATAATAAATAAACAATACATTAAAGATATGTTTAAGTAGGTTATTGACCGAGAGGAAAACCGTGCCCAAGCTGCTGAAGAGATTTTGCCTTGTGTGAACCTGGGGACAACCGAGGAGCCTAAAGTGACATAGATTGGCAGTTTCTTTAGAGGCACCGAGCAGGAAGCATTGATTGATTTTTTCAATGAGTATGTGGATGTATTTGCCTAGTCTTATAAGGATATGCCTGACCTCGACCCTTCTATATTAGAGCATCAAATTCCCTTGGACCCGAAGGCCAAACATGTGAAGCAGAAATTGCATAAAATCAAACCCGAGTGGTCCTTGTAAGTAAAGGAAGAGATCAAAATGTTACTCCGTGTTGGCTTCATAAGAGTAATCGAGTACCCGACTTGGCTCTCCAACATTGTCACGGTTACTAAAGATAATGGGAAGGTTCGTTATTGTGTGGATTTTTGAGATCTCAACAAAATTGCCAAATATAGATATGCTCGTAGACACCAAAACCAATTTTGAGGTTAAGTCTTTTGTGGATGGGTTTATCGGCTATAATCAGATAAAAATGGTCGAGAAAGATCAAGAAAAGACTGCATTCACCACTCCTTAGGCAAATTATTGCTCCAGAGTGATGCCTTTCGGATTGAAGAATGTCGGGGCTACCTATCAGCGAGCTGCGACCGCTCTTTCCCATGATACGATCCTTAAGGAGATCGAGGTGTACGTAGATGATATGATTATTCACTCCAAGGGTTGAGATGGACAACATTTGGTTGAATTGAGGAAATTCTTTAACCGCCTCAGGAAACATTCTATAAGGGTAGATCCCGCAAAATGCACGTTTGGCGTAATCTGGGGCAAAGTGTTGGGCTACATGGTAATGGAGCGAGGTATCAATGCTGACCCTCAGAAGATTAAGGCCATTATTGAGAGGAAGCTGCCCTAAACTTAGACTGAGGTTAAAAGTTTCATGGGCCAATTTTAGTTTATCAGCCACTTTGTGAACCATATGACTTCAATTTGCGAACCAATTTTCAAGTTGCACTACAAGAAAACTGTCAAATAGCGACGAACCAAATTCTGTCGCTATTAGCGACGGAATAGCGACGGAATAACGACGTAAGCAAAATTAAATGAAAAAATCAGCTACCGACGGATTTTAGCGACAGACATAAATCTGTCGCAATAGTGGAAAAAGCCTGCCCATTTTAGCGACAGAATAACGACGGATTACAAAATTTTTAACGACGAATTTTTTCTGTGGCTATATAAATAAAAAATAAATAAATTTTTTTTTAAAATTAGCGACGAATTTTACAAAAATAAATTACCGACGGATATATTTTGTCGCTAAATTATAAAAAATAAAAAATATTTTTTTTAAATACCGACGGAAAATTGTTTTTTTAAAAAAAATTAAGTTTTTTCATTTGTTTATTTTTTTTCTAACTTTTTTTATATAACTTTTTGAAAAAAAAATTCAATACTAAAAAAAGTCCAAAATAATTATTTATATTCATAAAAAATAAAAAAAAAAACTAAAAATTATAAAAAAAATTGAATGAATTTTACCCGTCCCTGATTTCTTTATTATACTTTCATTTGTTTATTTTTTTTCTAACTTTTCTTTTATATAACTTTTTGAAAAAAACTTCATCACTAAAAAATGTCCAAAATATTTATTTATATACATAAAAAATAAAAAAAAACTATACATTTATAAATAAAAATTAAAGAAATTTACCCGTCCCTGATTTCTTTATTATACTTTCATTTGTTTATTTTTTCTAACTTTTTTATATAACTTTTTGAAAAAGAACTTCAATACTAAAATATGTCCAAAATATTTATTTATATTCATAAAAAATAAAAAAAAAACTATACATTTAAAAATAAAAATTAAAGAATTTTATCTGTCCCTATACCCTATACCCTATACTCTATACCCTATATCGTAAAATACTATGCCCTATACCCTATATACTATATACTATATCCTATAACCTATACCCTACATCCTATATACTATACCCTATACCCTATACTCTAAAATACTATACCATATATCCTATACCCTATACCCTATACTCTATACCCTATACCCTATATACTATACCCTATACCCTATACCCTATACTCTATACCCTATACCCTAAAATACTATATCCTATACCCTATACCATATACCCTACACTCTATATCCTATACCCTATACCCTATACCCTATACCCTATACCTTATTGTGAATGTGGTGCCCAAAATCTTTTTTTTTTTTGTTATTTGGATTCACTTGAGTTTGAAAACATCCGGTTTAATTTGAAAAACGGAGTCGCCACGCCATTTTGATTTCCTCAAAACATTGAAAAAAAGGATTTAGGGTTCGGAGGTTAAGTTACCCCTTGAGAAGAACAGATCGTCGTTCACCCAAGGTGCCTTGCCGTAGCAAGTCTTCCAAGATTCCATTTTTCGTGCTTGCTTGTGTGCTTTCTTGTGTGCATGTGTTGAAAAGAGGGGGGATGTTCCAAGTTGTCTTCCGGACGTATAAACCATTTAGTTGGTTATCGCTCGGGATTCCTTGGATTTTATGAGTTCGGGACTTTGATCCCGTCCTCATCTTGGACTTGTGATCATCACTATTTGACCTTGGGTCATGTGTGATCGAGAGAAGGACTCTCTTTTATAGTCCAAAATGGGGTTCTTTAGAAAGGAGTGTCCTTAGCCCATCAATCCTACATCTTGAGACGATTGAGCTTACGTAGGGACTATTATGCTCGTCTCAAGTGATAATCGGAGATATAGGGTTCAAGGTTTATCCCTTTCTAAAGAGATTGTGGCACCTTTAATGGAAGAAACGATGTAAAGATACGATCTATACACCGGTCCGCTCCAAAGAATGCATCAAGTACCAATGGGGACATGGAAAATGCATGTTTAGGATAAAAATGACATTTTTAATGAAAAGATGACATTTTTGGTGCAAAGCAGGGCCGACTATTACTAGGAATATTAGGTTCTTCGGCACCGGGCCCCAAATTTTGGAGGGCCCCCATTTTTTTAGGCCCCATTAGGTATATATCTAAATATATATATATATATATACATATATACTCCCTCCGTCCCAACATAAGGTGCCCATTTTTGGCATTGCACGCAAATTAATAAAATGGGTGGGAAGAAAAAATGTTGTGAGTGTAATTTGAAAATAGAAGAGAGAATGAGTGGAGGGAATAGTAAATTATAATGGTGTTGTGAGTATTAAAATAATGTAGGAGAGAGAATGAGTGGAGGAAATAGTAAAGATTCTTTGCCAAAAAAAGAAAGTGAAAGCTTTTAACGGGACACCCAAAATGGCAAAATGGGAAGCTTCAACTGGGACGGAGGGAGAATATATATATATATATATATATATATATATATATATATATATATATACTCCTCCGTCCGCTTACAAAGTTCACACTTTCTATTTTGGGCGTCCGTTTACAAAGTTCACACTTTGTTTCTTTCCTAAAAAGGAAACCTTAAATCACTATTCTCTCCACTCATTCTCTCTCCTACATTATTTTAATACTCACAAACCATTATAATTTACTATTTCCTCCACTCATTCTCTCTCCTATTTTATTTTCACACTCACAACACTTTCAATATAATACTCCCTCCTTAATTAACGTGTAAACAGTAAGTGTGAACTTACTAGGCGGACGGAGGGAGTATATATTATATCCAAAAAAAACAAATTAACGCAATCACAACGACGGCGTCGAAATTCAAGGGGGGGAAATCAATCGATGCAAATTACTTGAAAATTGCGGAGAACGGGTAATTGATTTAAGAGAGGCGATAGCAACGATAAATGAAATACCTCAATGTAATAAATTATTTTGAATTTTATTGCTTAATTTTGTAAAACTTTAATCTTTATATAAAAGCACTTATATATACATATTATAATTTTTTATTAATTTTTAAACATTAGAGGCCCAATATTCACATTTCGCACAGGGCCCCAATAATTAGTGAGACGGGTCTGGTGCAAAGGATGCTCTTTGTTTGCAAAGAATGCTTTTTGATGTAAAGAAATGTTTTTTAATGCAAATGATGCATTTTTATGTGGAAAATAGCATTTTATATGCAAAGGATACATAAAGATGTCATTTTGAAAGCAAAGGATGCTACTTTGATGTAAAGATAAAGCCTTGAATGCAAAGGATGCTACTTTGTGTGTAAAAATGGCATTTTAAGTGCAAAGGATGCTACTTTATGCATAAAGATATCATTTTAAGAGCAAAGGATGCTATTTTGGTGCAGAGATAACATTTTTAATGCAAAAGATGCAACTTTATATGTAAAAATGGCATTTTAAGTGCAAAGGATGCTACTTTATGCAAAAAGGTGTCATTTTATATGACAAAGATGTTCTTTTGATGCAAATGATGTTGCTTTGTATGCAAATATGCTATTTTAAGTGCAGATTGATATTAAATTACAAGTTGGAAAGGGTTGAAATCAGATTACAAATGAAAAGATGAAGTTTCTGCAAACTGGCCAATGTTGTCGCGTGACACAACTTGCCTGGCAAGGTATGTCGCGTGACATAGTTAGCCATTTGCAGAGACTTTTACAAGCCACATTTACAGACACAGCAAAGCCACAATCTAGGCAAGTTGCATCACAACTGGGTCTCAGAGAACAAGTATGTCAATAGTGAACACTTCAAGAGGGTGTGGATATGAGGAATCCACACTCATCTTGAGTGTTCATACAAAACAATGTCAAACCGAGGCTATTACATGAAATGATGTGTAAACAGATACAGATCTAAGAAATATGAGACTAAAACATGTGATATTACTCAGGATGCATCAAAGTCAACACATTTAATACATAGATCTCATGTATAAGGAAGATAGGGGAGAGCAAGAGGGGTAGAAAATTGTTACCCTTGAAGACCACGACTTCCTATATCAAGTTAGATATAGGAGCCTTCAAACATCATCTTTTGGAGCTGATATCAAGCCTTAGTTCAATGAGAACCGTTGGTTCTAGGTGTGTATATGAAGTATGTGTTGGGTTGGTTGAATGGTGAGTTTATTGAGGGAATTAGCGTGTGTTTTGGGTGTATATGAGGAGAGATACTATGCTTCTGGGCATATTTTAACAGAGGGACACTGAGGAGTGAAAAAGGATCCCCTGAAATGAGAGGTGCAGGCCTCTATTTATAGGCTGCATGGCAGTGGCTTAGTATGTCGCACGACATCATAAGCCATAACCGCTTTCCTTCTAGAAACATGCAAGGTGGCAGCTTCTAGAACTCACCATGGCAGGGTATGTCGCACGACAGAGTAAGCCTTATCCATTTACCTTCTAGAAGCCTGCAAGGTGGCAGCTTCTAGAAGGGTTTTTATGCCAAAAAGGAAAACGTGGATTTTTAATTCCAAGTAATTCCTTCACCCCTTGGAAGGTTTGGAACAGTTCCCGAACTGCTCCTGAACTTTAGGAAAGTCCGGGGAATTGCCGGAAAACTTAACCGGAAGGCATGAGCCAGATTTGGGTACTTACACCTATACCAAAAACGCTCCCGTTACTGTGGGCGATTTCAAGGTGCGATTACTGCGTGTATCGCTTTCCCGGCTACTTTTCCGGAGATGGAAAAGCCAACGGATATTGGCAACCATGCAAGCTTCCCCAACCTTCATTCCATACATCTATCGAAGGAATCATCAAATAATTCATCGCATTCAGAGAATTTGAGTCATCCGCAATTGGCGACACGAAATTCCTCCGCCGTCAATTTTTCGCCGGCAATGGCCAAATCATCAGAGATAAATGATCAGGTTTTGCTCGCGAATGTCATACCTACCTCTACCCCAATTGGAATGCAAAAATTTATAGAATTGAAAGGTCAATTGGAGCAAAATCGGATTTCGGCACCAACATACGCTAGAGCAGTGCAAGATCCAATTCGAGCCTTCAATGGGGTTAAAGGAGTGCTAGGTTATGCTAAACTACCACCTAGGAGGAAGATTCGGGTGGATAACAAACCAGCAGTGCTGTTTTCAAATCTCGAAATGGCTGATGCAAACAACCGCCTTCGACATTCAATGATTTTGAAGTTCTCAGCAGGTAGGCTAACTCTCTTTCAAATTCATGAGCATATAAAACAACATTGGCAATTAAATGGTGAGTTCATAGTAAGCTTAATTGATCCGAGACATGTGGGAGTGTATATTAGTAATGAAGAAGATCTGAGGTTAGCTCTATCCAAGGAGTCGCATGTTATAAACAAATGTATGTATAGAGCTTTCAGGTGGACTCCGGAGTTTGATTTGAATGTAGAAAATCCAGTTGTAGCTATGTGGATCAGATTACCTGGTATTCCTTAGGCTTTCTACAATGGTGCATTACTTGAATGTATTGGAAATGAATTAGGGAGGTTCTTGAGAGTTGATAATAGGACTTTGGGGCTAACCAATCAGTTGTATGCAAGGGTGTGTGTGGAAATTGATGTGTCAAAGCCCCTTGAAAAGGAAATTTGGATAGGTGAATCAAAAGAGAATGGTTTTTGGCAAAAAATCCATTATGAAGGAAATATTGCGTATTGTAGTGGTTGTGGTTTGCTTGGACATTCAATTGGTATATGTAGGAAAGCAAAAGGGAGATTTGAAGCTGGAAGGTCAAGGTGGAATAAGGATCAACAGGAAAAAGTTGATGGTAAAAGGCCAATGATTAATGGTGGAGAAAACAGAGGGGAATACAAGCCTAAACAAACTTGGATTCAAACAGAAAAGGAACATGATAAGGAAGCATCCACCAGCAATTTAATGGATCCAAACATTGATGTAGAAAAAGGGAGCAAGCAAAAGGAAATAGAGGAGGAGAAAATTGTTAAGGATGGACATAAGAAAGATACTCCCCAAATTGATTTGGATAACGGTGAAGGGGAGGTGCTATCTGATGAGCAAATATATGATAAAGAAATGGGAAGAAAGTCAAGAAGAGGAAAAGAAGAAACTAGTAGAGTTAATCTGGTGGGAAAGGTAACTCAGGATAATGTTTTAACTGTGGAAGTGGTAAATGCAGATGTTACTGATGAGGTTACTGAAGTTTCTAGGAAACAACAACAACAACAGATTACTACAGAGAGCAGGATGAAGTGTGTGAATAGGTTAGAAGATGAGAGCATTGATTCTGCCCATGTGGAACAGATGAAGTTTGGCAGTGAAGAAAAAGCTAAGCAAGCAGTTGACATTGTTAATAATGTTGCTGATGAAGTTGGGAATCAAAAACAACAGCAGCAATCTCAAAATTAGAGAGTGGAAAATCAGTTAGCTAAGCCAACCACGGAAGAACAACATAGAATCTTAACAGAAAAAGATTCAATAGGCTTTAGTAAGGAAGAAATAAGGTATAACAGCATAGTGGAAGCTGAGAACAGGATGGGAAAATAGAAAATAAAGGAGAATGAATGCTTAGGGCCATGCACTTTGAACAAGGAAAACTCATGTCAATCGAGTAATGACTTTGGCAGCCCAACAGAGGAAAGGGAAGAGAAAGAAAACAACAATGATGGCTCATCAAGAGATAGTGATGATGAATATCAACTACCTGTTACCAGACAGGCCTTAAAAGAATTGAATAAGAGAGATAAGAAGATGGAAAGAAGTGTTAACTCCAAAGCAAAAAGGGGGAGACCACGAGGTTTGAACAAATAATGTCAATGGCTTTAATGAATCAGTTTGTTAATTGGAGGTTGGTTTTTGAGGAAGCTATGGATCAGTTTGCTAATGTTCAAACTTCTAATTTGATCAGTTCAATAAAGAAGGATAGGGATATCTCAGTAGTTGTTTTGAATCAGAATGTTGTTGATATATTGATGTGGTTTCATTCAGCAATTTGTTCTGGTTTTTGGCAGCAATTTGTTGGTGTTTGGTAGTTTTGGATTATATTTTTGACAGCCTTGTTCAATATGATTGATCTGAGTTGGCTATTAACAGTTTTGAAGCATTTTTTTGGTTGGTTTGACATTAATCAAATTCAAAAAAGAAGGATTAATGGTTCTAGCAGTTTAGCCATTCTTCAGCTTTTGGTGTTTTGGTTTCAGTTTTCTGGTTACTGGCAACATTTGGTGAATCAAGCTTTATTCAAGTTTTAGCATCTTTCTAGAAGGATGTGGAATATGTGGGTAAATTCAAGGGTCAGCAATGGCTCAGGTATTTTAATTTTAGATCTAAATCTTGGAGTTTGTCATCAGTTGTTTATTCTGCTTGGTATGGTTTACATAGTTAAATTTTGGTTGTTGGCTATGGGTAAATTTTGGTTTCTGTTTGGCTGTTTGAATATGTGGAAGGTTATATGCAATTTGAGGTTGGATAATTGGATAAAGGAGGATAGGGGAGATCGAATTGTTTTTTGTTCAGGTTGCTATTTTGTGGATAGAAATTGGTATGGTTGGAATCAGTTTACTGTGTTGTTGTCTATTGATCAATGGTCTAGCTGGTTGTTAGATTGGTATTAAGTTTGGCTGTGGTTGGTCATGAGTTTAGCTGGGATTTGTGTAAAATGGCTACGGTTTTGGATGCTTTTGAATGGCTGCGGTTTGATCTTGGTTGTTTGGATAAGGTTAGCTGCGGTCGAATTGAAATTGGTTGGGGTTTGCTTGATTGGTTTTGAGTTAGCTGAGGTTGGCAGGGTGTTTTATGGCTGCAATTATGGTGCGGTTGGCCTGTTGAGATCTAGCTTGGATGCGATTTTTAGATGCAGTTGGTTTTATTTTGCAGTGGTTGAGTTGATTATATTGCGGTTTGTTTTGGCAATGGATGTGTTCGGCAAGTTGCGGTATAGTTGGATTGTAGTTATCTTGATGGCGGTTAATGGGATCATGGGTAATAGATGTATAGAAAGGGATATCAAGGTGCTAAATAGTATTGGAAAAAGTATATTGATTGCTATAGAAAAGATAGATAAAGCTAGATTGAAAGGTAATAATTTTGTAATAGTGAGGTTGAGGTTTAGGCTCCATGTCACTCATGAAGTGAATGGTTGACCCCCTCCTGTAAAATCTATAGTTTTTGTTTTTTAATAAAATCCTTCCAGGTTCCGCCCCGGTTTAAAAAAAAATAATAAAAAAATATCCTATACCCTATACCCTATACCTTATACCCTATATCGTATATCATATACCATAAACCCTATACACTATACCATATACCCTATACCCTATATACCCTATACACTATACCCTATACTCTATACCCTATATACTATACCCTATACCCTATACCCTATACCCTATATACTATACCCTATACCCTATACCATATACCATATACCCTGTACCCTATACCCTATACCCTATACCCTATATCCTATACCATATATACTATACCCTATACCCTATATCCTATACCCTATATCCTATACCATATACCCTATATCCTATACCGTATACCCTATACCCTATACTATATACCCTATACCCTATACTCTATACCCTATACATTATACCCTATATACCCTATACCCTATATACCCTATACTCTATACCCTATACTTTATACCCTATATACTATACCCTATACCATAAACCCTATACTCTATACCCTATACTCTATACTCTATACCCTATACCCTATACCCTATATACCCTAGACCCTAAACCCTATACTCTATACCCTATATACTATACCCTATACCGTAAACCCTATACTTTATACCCTATACCCTATACCCTATATACCCTATACCCTATATACCCTATACTTTATACCCTATACCATATACCTTATACCCTATACCCTATACCCTATATTGTATACCCTATACCGTATACCCTATACTCTATACCCTAAACTCTATACCTTATACCCTATACCCTATATACCCTATACCCTATACCCTATACCCTATACTCTATACCCTATATACTATACCCTATAACCTGTACCCTATACCCTATACCCTAGACTCTATCCTATACCCTATACCCTATATACTATACCCTATACCATATACCCTATACCCTATACCTTATACCCTATACCCTATATACTATATCCTATACCCTATACCCTATACCCTATACTCTATACCCTATATACTATACCCTATACCCTATATACTATACCCTATACCCTATACCTTATATACTATACCCTATACCCTATACCCTAAAATACTATACACTATACCCTATACCTTATACCTTATACCCTATACCCTATGTACTATACTCTATACCCTATACCATATACCCTATACCCTATACCTTATACCCTATACCCTATACTCTATACCCTATACCCTATACCCTATACCATATACCCTATACCATATATCCTATACCGTATACCCTATACCGTGTACCCTATACTCTATACTTTATACCCTATAGCTTATACTCTATACCCTATACCCTATACCTTATACCTTATACCCTACACTCTATACCCTATATACTATACCCTATACCCTATACCCTATACCCTAGATCCTATACCCTATACCCTATACCCTATATCCTATATCCTATACCCTATACCCTATACCCTATACTCTATACCTTATACCCTATACCCTATACCCTATATACTATACCCTATACACTATACCATATACCCTGTACCCTATACCCTATACCCTATACACTAAACCCTACACCCTATACCCTATACCCTATACCCTATACCCTATACCCTATACCATATACCCTATACCCTATACCCTATATCCTATATACTATACCCTATACCTTATACCCTATACCCTAAAATACTATACCCTATACCTTATACCCTATACCATATACCCTATACCCTATACTCTATACCCTATAACCTAAAATACTATACCCTATACCCTATACTCTATACCTTATACCCTATACCTTATTCCCTATACCCTATACCCTATACTGTATACCCTATACTGTATACCCTATACTCTATACCCTATAGTGGAGCGGAGTTGCCAAGGGGCTTACCTTCCAATGTTTTAGTGTTGATTCCTAAGGTTGATAAGCCAATGGGTTTTAAGGATTTGAGGCCAATAAGTTTGTCCACCTTCATGAATAAGGTTATATCGAAGATCCTTACTATTCGGTTGGCCTTGGTGCTTCCCAAGGTGATTTCTCTAGAGCAAACGGGTTTCATTAAGGCC
This sequence comes from Adenophora triphylla var. japonica, assembly GCA_022495995.1. NCBI lineage: Eukaryota > Viridiplantae > Streptophyta > Magnoliopsida > Asterales > Campanulaceae > Adenophora > Adenophora triphylla. The sequence goes on along the minus strand of JAFEMH010007937.1, from coordinate 15,841 downwards.
GGGGTATTTAAGAAAATATTGCATTGGCTCACGAGTTGGTTCACCGGATTGAGCAAAAAGTTACGGGGGTAATGTTTTGTTCAAGCTCGATATGTCTAAGGCCTATGATCGATTGGAGTGGGATTTCCTGTTTCGTGCTTTGACTTCATTCGGTTTTAGTGATAGGTGTCGGGATTTGATTTGGAGATTGGTTCAGGGCAACTGGTACTCGGTTCGAATGGGTGGAACTTCGTATGGATTTTTTGCTTCGTCTCGTGGGGTGAAACAAGGGGATCCTCTGTCTCCCCTGTTGTTTATTATTGCTCAGGAGGTCTTGTCTCGGGCGTTACACAGAGCAGTGGCAAATAATGTTTCCTTCCATATTTGCATGGTCGGGGTGGTTTTCCTATTACTCATCTGTTGTATGCGGAAGATATGTTATTATTCTGTAATGGGAGGAGGAGATCGATTGAGGGATTAAGGGGTGTTTTGACGAGGTATGAAAGGGCTTCGGGGCAGCTTATAAGCCTTGAAAAAAGCGGATTCTATGTAGGTAAGAAGATGCGGAATTTTGAGGTGGAGAACATTAGGCGTTGGTCGGGTTGCACTCATCAAAAGTTCCCGCTGAAGTATCTTGGTATTCCTTTGTTTAAAGGGAGGACATTGAGGGTCCATTTTGCAGAGCTTGAGCAGAAGGTTATGAAGAGGATAAGCGGATGGAAGACTAGGCTGTTATCTTTTGGTGGTAAGTTGATTTTAATCAAATCAGTGTTGAGTAACATACCTATCTATTCCATGGGGGTTTTGAAAGTCCCAAAGGGGGTGATAAGAAAGATTGAGAGCATGATGGCTAATTTTTTATGGAGCAGTGGGGGTGAGAAGCATCCTCATTGGGTTGCTTGGAATGAGGTTTGTAAGCCTATCCAAGAAGGAGGTTTGGGGGTGAGATCGATGGGGGATGTCAATAATGCTCTTTTGTCAAAGTTGGCATGGGTTGCTAGTCATGGCACTTCTCTTGGTCTCGCTTTATTAGGGAGAAGTATGAGTTGCGGTGGGCAGATTCGAGTTCTCATGCTTGGAAGGCCGCAACTTCTCTTTTACCTCAATTGGAGGATTGTAGTAGGTGGATCATTGGTCGTGGGGATGTGCGGTTTTGGAGGGATGATTAGTGTGGTGATCGGATAAGAGGCTCGAGTCCTGAGGATCACACTCTAACGGTTCGTGATGGTTTAAGTATTATTGAGGAGCTATGGGATTTCATTTCAAACCATTTGCATGATACAATTCGCAGGGTAAGGATTGATATGAATATGGAAGATAGGGTGGTGTTTACATTGACTATGTCAGGGGTTTTTGAGACCGCAGTTTGGTGGGAACATAATCGTACTCGGACTCCTTTGGTGGATTGGGGTGCCAAGATTTGGCACAAGCACATTCCTACCAAAGTCAGTGGGTTTTAGTGGAGATTAATGCATAGTGGCTTTCCGGTGGATGCTAGATTGGAGGAGAGGGGTTTCAACATACCTCCCCGTTGTGTTTGTTGCCCCTCCAGAGATAACAGGGAGACATTGGGTCATTTATTTTTGCACTCGAAGATGGCTCGTTCGTTATGGCAGCACTGGGCTTCTTTTTTTGTGATTGGTTCTCATTATGTGGATTTCAATCATCTATGGTCAACGTGGTGTGATGGCCAATCTCGGAGATCTCATTTGGGTTTGGTTCGTATGGGTACGATGCTTTTTGTCTGTTGGGGATTATGGAAAGCCCGTTGTAAGATGGTATTTATGGGGAAGCAAATGGAGTGTGGGACCATAATTGATGGGGTTCAACAAGCTTTAATGGACATGTGTTCTTGTTTGATTCCCAAGGGGAAGACATCTGCTGCGGCTCGAGTTATTCTTTCTAATTTGGGGCTAAGGGTGGCCGATGTGAAGAGTCGAAGGATTAGAGTTTTGAGATGGGAGCCATCGCATGATTATTTTTACACTCTCAACACGGATGGTTCGTCTATTCATGGTGAGTGCTCGGGAGGTGGTGTCATTCGAGATTGGAGGGGTGGTTTTATTTGTGCCTTTTCCAATTACTATGGGATGGGTACCAACATGCAGGCGGAGATTTATGCTTTGAGGGATGGTTTATACTTGTGCCGGGAGCTTCATTTGTCTTCGGTTCAGGTTGAGTCTGATTCTTTGGTGGCAGTGGGGATATTGAGAGGTCGATTGTCTGGTCCTTGGCGATATTCGTACGAGATAAGGGAGTGCAGCGGCTTAATGGGTGGTTTTGGGATACGACACGTGCTAAGGGAGGCAAATGGTGTGGTGGATAGGCTAGCAGCAATCGCACATGTTCATTGTCAATATTGGAGGTATACTACGGCTAGTGAGTTGCCAGGGGAGGTTATAAATGCTTTGAGGTTTGATGAGTTGGGCATTTATGTGGATCGTCATTGACGTGGGACATATTTTTTGGAGTTTTGGGGCTGTTTTATGGATTTTGGCTATTGAGGATGGCTATGTATGGATTTTGGATTGGCCATGCATGAGATGGCGAGGACATGCTAAGGATAGGACATGGCTGTGCTTCAGGTTTTTCCCAGCGTTGAGTTCTGCCTTTGGGGAGCGTCGGCTCCAATTTACGAGGAGCGTTCGCTCCAATTCGCTTGGATTTCAATGGACGGGTTGTGCCTTCATGGAGCGTCCGCTCCCAAGGTGATCTGGGCTGGGCGGTTTTGGTTGGGTTTAGGCGACTTGGGCTATTGAACTGGCCTGTTCTTTGCATTGTTTGGGGCCACCTTGGTTTTTTTTGGGGCCAAATTTTGGTGGCTCAGCCTTTCCTGCCTTGGTTTGGCTTGGGTAATTTTGGGAAGATTGGGTATAGTTTTAATTATGTTGGATTAGAGTTGGGCATTTTAATACCCACTCCTTGATGTAATATTTTATTTTCATCAATAAAAGCTCCCAGGTGTTGTCCTGGTTCTCCCAAAAAAAAAAAAAAATACCATATACCCTATATACCCTATACCCTATACTCTATACCCTATATACTATACCCTACACCCTATACCCTATATACTATACCCTATACCCTATATCCTATACAATATACCCTATACCATATACCCTATACCCTATGCCCTATACCCTATACCCTATACCCTATACCCTATATACTATACCCTATACCATATATCCTATACACTATACCCTATACCCTATACCCTATACCCTATACCCTATACTCCATACCCTATATACTATACCATATACCCTATATACTATAGCCTATACCCTATACTCTATACCCTATACCCTAAAATACTATACCCTATACCCTATACCTTATACTCTATACTCTATACCCTATACCCTATACCTTATACCCTATACCCTATATACTATACCCTATACCCTATACCATATACCCTATACCCTATACACTATACCCTATACCCTATACCTTATATACTATACCCTATACCCAAAACTACTATACCCTAAAAACTATTCCCTATACCCTATACTCTATACCCTATACCCTATACCCTATACCCTATACTCTATGCCCTAAAATACTATACCATATACCCTATGCCCTATGCCCTATATCCTATACCCTATATACTATACCCTATACCCTATACCATATACCTTATACCCTATACCCTATACACTATAACATATACCCTATACCCTATACTCTATACCCTATATACTATACCCTATACCCTATATACTATACCCTATACCCTAAAATACTATACCCTATACCCTATACCCTATATACTATACCCTAAACCCTAAACCCTATACCATATACCCTATACCTTATACCCTATACCCTATACACTATACCCTATACCCTATACCCTATACCCTATACCCTATACCCTATACCCTATATACTATACCCTATACCCTATACCCTATATACTATACCATATACCCTATACCCTATACTCTATACCCTATACCCTATACCCTAAAATACTATACCCTATACCTTATGCCCTATAACCTATACCCTATATACTATACTCTATACCCTATACCATATACCCTATACCCTATACCCAATACCCAATATACTATACACTATACCCTATACCATATACCCTATACTCTATACCCTATACCATATACCCTATACCTTATACCCTATACCATATACCCTATACCCTATAACATATACCCTATACCATATACCCTATACTCTATACCTTATACCATATACCCTATATACCCTATACCCTATAACCTATACCCTATACTCTATACCCTATATACTATACCCTATACCATATACCATATACCTTATATCCTATACCATGTACCCTATACCCTATAACCTATATCCTATACCCTATACTCTATACCCTATACCCTATATCCTATACCCTATACCCTATACCCTATACCTTATACCCTATACCCTATACCCTATATAATATACCCTATAGACTATACCATATACCCTATATCCTATACCCTATGCACTAAACCCTATACCCTATACCCTATATACTATACCCTATACACTATACCCTATATCCTATATACTATACCCTATACCCTATACCTTATACCCTATACCCTAAAATACTATACCCTATACCCTAGACTCTATACCCTATACCCTATACCATATACCCTATATACTATACCCTATACCCTCTACCCTATACTCTATACCCTAAACCCTAAAATACTATACCATATACCCTATACTATATACCCTATACCATATACCCTATACCCTATACCATATACCCTATACCCTATACCGTATACCATATACCCTATATTCTATACCATATATCCTATACCTTATACCTTATATACTCTATACCCTATACTCTATACCCTATATACTATACCCTATATACTATACCCTATACCCTATACCCTATTTACTATACCATATACCTTATACCATATACCCTATACCCTGTACCATATACCCTATACCTTATACCCTATATACTATACCCTATACCCTATACCCTATACCTTATATACTATACCCTATACCATATACCCTACACCCTATACTCTATATACTATACCATATACCCTATACCCTATACCCTATACTCTATACCCTATATACTGTACCCTATACCCTATACCCTATACTCTATATACTATACCCTATACCCTATACCCTATACTCTATACCCTATACCCTATACCCTATATCCTATATACTATACCCTAAACCCTAAACCCTATACCATATACCCTATACCCTATACCCTATACACTATACCCTATACCCTATACCCTATATCCTATACCCTATATACTATACCCCATACCCTATTCCCTATATACTATACCCTATACCCTGTACTCTATACCCTATACCCTAAAATACTATACCTTATACCCTAAATGCTATAACCTATACCCTATATACTATACTCTATACCCTATACCCTATACCCTATACCCTATACACTATACCTTATACCCTATACTCTATACCCTATACCCTATACCCTATACCTTATACCCTATACCATATACCCTATACCCTATACCCTATACCATATACCCTATACCCTATACTGTATACCGTATACCCTATACCCTATACTCTATACATTATACCCTATACCCTATACCCTATACCCTATATCCTATACCCTATACCCTATACTCTATACCCTATATACTATACCCTATACCCTATATCCTATACCATATACCCTATACCCTATATTCTACACCCTATACCCTATACCCTATACCCTATATCCTATACCCTATACCCTATACCTTATACCCTATACCCTATACCCTATACAATATACCCTATAAACTATACCATATACCCTATATCATATACCCTATTGAAATTACCCGGATCCGAGAGGCAGCGGAATCGCGCCCCGGCATCTGGCATTTCCCGCTTTGCAGCGTTTTCGTTGGTGGAGGTGTCTCGCTGTGTTTTGCTTTGTAGAGTCGCCACGCCGTTTTTATTATTATGCCCAAAACATTGAAAAAGGGCATCAGTTTAAAAATAATAATAAACTGTTTTTGTGTGATGAGATTTTGAGTTCGGAGGTCAGGTGACTCCTTGGGAAGAGAATATTAGAATCTTAGAGCTCACCCGAGTCGCCTCGTAAAAACGATTCTTTCGGTACCCCTTATATTCTTTAACTGTTGTGTGTGTGTGTGTGCTTTTAAAAATGCATGATGTATCGGATGTCTACATTGTACACTGCTTTATTGAAATGTATTGAAATAGTGTAGGAAGGAAGCCTTACCAATGTTGGTTCGTGTCTGTCTTCCGCTGGGGAATAGTGCTTGAGGATGGAATAGTGCTCCGGGACGGACCGGGATTGCTTCGGAAGGAGCCGGTTGTCTGCGGACAGAGCTTCGGCGTGCCTCGGGATTGTCAAGTGTGCACTCGGGCAGAGTTTCGGCGTGGGTTGGAATCGTCGGTTGGATTCGGACAGAGGTTCGGCGTGCGTTGGAATCGTCGGTTGGATTCGGGCAGAGGTTTGGCATGGGTTGGAATCGTCGGTTGGATTCGGGCAGAGGTTCGGCGTGGGCCGGGATCGTCGGTTTGACTCAGAAAGAGCCGGGACGCCTCGGGAAAGACCAGGCAAGGCCTCGGAGTACCACGAGGGGCCTCAGAGTATCTCGAGAGTGCCTCGGGGCAGCGCAGGAGCATCGCGAGAGCGCTCGGAGAGGCTTCGGAGCACCACAAGGGAGCTCGGAAGGCCTCGGAAGGATCCGAAAGGGGCCGGGATTGCCCCGAAGGGTCTTAGAGGGGAGCCTGAAGGCTGGGGGGAGAGGAGAGAAGAGGGAAATGTGTTTGAAAATGGGAGGGGGAGCCCTCTATTTATAGTGCCAGAAAAATGCAAAGAGGTTCGTACGGACCTCCTAGGTTATCCAGAATTTTAGTTTTCCTCGATTTGAGGGAATATGTGATAATTGTGAATATTCTGGAATGATGGTGTCCCCTTTGCAAAGAGGTCCGTACGGACCATCTAGCATGCAAAAAAGTCCGTACGGACCAACCATGCAGGGGGGGTAATGATTTCTCCGGGATTTGAGGGAATCTAGTGGGCTTTAAGCGGATTTTGCAATTATGATGCAAAGAGGTCCGTACGGACTTCCATGCTTTTCCATATTTTTTAATTGTGATGGCAAGCTAGTTCTCATCGAGAGCTTTCCAACCATATATGGCACGTCTCAATCGGAGTTCGTATGAAGGAGTTATGACCTCCGGAAGTTTGCCCCTGGTTTTGCTTGGATGGAGAGCGATCCAGATTGGGGTACTTACAGAAGCCCCTCGGCGACGTCACTTATGAAAGAAGTGGGGTCGTCGATAAGATAAGTGTCCCGATCTGGATCGCGTGCTGAGAGAGAAGGTGACCAGGTTGGTCGGACGGCTGGACCCTTTGATAGGATTCCTACGTATCCCTGAGTGGGAATCAAGCCAATCGTAGTTCGCGTGTGGGGTGAGTGTTGTGTACGAGGACGTGAGCTGTCCTCTAACTGAGACTCTGTGTGTGGATGTGATGGTATCCTGTGGGTGACCGCATAGGTCGGTGGTAAGGACGTGGAGGCATCCAGGGTGACGTGGAGGAGTCCAGGGTGACCGCATAGGTCGGTGGTAAGGACGTGGAGGCGTCCTGGGTGACCGCATAGGTCGGTGGTAAGGACGTGGAGGCGTCCTGGGTGACCGTATAGGTCGATGGCTGGACCCTGTGACAGGATTCCTATGTATCCCTAGCGGGAATCAAGCCTGGTCGTAGTTCAGAGGTCGTGAAATTGTGAGTGCATGTGGGCGTGATGGTGCCCTGAAGTGTCGTGTGACCGCCGAGGCCGACTGTGAGGACGTGGTGGCGTCCTGAGATGGAAATTTTATGATTTTCCGAATCGGGTGGTTTAAAGCCTTCCGGGCTAGTGATAGTGATTTGGGAGGTTTATACGGTCTTTCGGACCGAGTGGTTTAAAGCCTTCCGGGCTGGAGATAGTGATTTGGGAGGTTTATACGGTCTTCCGGACCGAGTGGTTTAAAGCCTTCCGGGCTGGAGGTAGTAATGTGGGAGGTTTATACGGTCTTCCGGACCGAGTGGTTTAAAGCCTTCCGGGCTGGAGATAGTAATGTGGGAGGTTTATACGGTCTTCCGGACCGAGTGGTTTAAAGCCTTCCGGGCTGGAGGTAGTAATGTGAGAGGTTTATACGGTCTTCCGGACCGAGTGGTTTAAAGCCTTCCGGGCTGGAGGTAGTAATGTGGGAGGTTTATACGGTCTTCCAGACCGAGTGGTTTAAAGCCTTCCGGGCTGGAGGTAGTAATGTGGGAGGTTTATACGGTCTTTCGGACCGAGTGGTTTAAAGCCTTCCGGGCTGGAGATAGTAATGTGGGAGTTTTATATGGTCTTCCGGACCGAGTGGTTTAAAGCCTTCCGAGCTGGAGATAGTAATGTGGGAGGTTTATACGGTCTTCCGGACCGAGTGGTTTAAAGCCTTCCGGGCTGGAGATAGTAATGTGGGAGGTTTATACGGTCTTCTGGACCGAGTGGTTTAAAGCCTTCCGGGCTAGAGGTAGTGATTTGGCTGATTTATTCAGTCTCCCGGACTGAGTGGTTTAAAGCCTTTTGGGCTGGAGATAGTGATGTCATGTATGAGGACTTGAATCATCTTCTGGTTGCAGTTTGCCATGCGTGAGGACTTTGAATCATCTTCTGGCTGCGGTTGTGTCATGTATGAAGACTTGAGTCATCTTCTGACTGCGTTTTGCCATGCGTGAGGACTTTGAATCGTCTTCTGGTTGCGGTTGTGTCATGTATGAAGACTTGAGTCGTCTTCTGACTGCGGTTTGCCATGCGTGAGGACTTTGAATCGTCTTCTGGCTGCGGTTGTGTCATGTATGAAGACTTGATTCGTCTTCTGACTGTGGGCGTGTCATGTATGAGGACTTGATTCGTCTTCTGACTGCGGGCGTGTCATGTATGAGGACTTGATTCATCTTCTGACTGCGGGCATGTCATGTATGAGGACTTGATTCGTCTTCTGACTGCGGGCGTGTCATGTATGAGGACTTGATTCATCTTCTGACTGCGGGTTGTGGAGGCATGGCTGCCTTGTGCTTTGATTACGAGAGGTGTGAATGCCTTGCACTTTGCCTGCTGGGGAGAAGGTTGGACTTACGATGACTGGCGGTGTTCATCTGCTGGGGATATGTGGCCTTGTAGGGACTTTTTTTCTGCTGAGAAGGTGACTTCGGGCTTACTTTTATGGCCGGAAAAGGCGAGGAGCATATAAGTTGATTTTCTTTGAAAGTGTCTATACCCTAAGTGAGACTGATTTGGGGGTGTTTACCCTGTGTTGAGACCTAGTTTAGGAGTATGACCCTAGGTTGAGACTATTCTAAGGCGTCTAGACCTAAGTTGAGTTTGATGGCACATTTTGTGAGTCATGTAAGAACTTTTGTTTGTGGGAATTTTTTAGAAAGGCATCATGCCGTGCTGGGATTCCTCTTTTATGTAGCATTTATTACAGATATGTCTCGCATTTGAAGTTTATTGACATACCTTTGCTGTGTTTACCTCCAGGAGGAGGTGCTTGTGACCGAAGTCGCTGAAATGCTGAGGACGCGCCGGCGTTTTTTTGAACGAAGTTGCTGAAATGATGAGGATGCTATGGCGCCTTTGTCTGAACTTGCAGTGAGGGCGAGGTGGTGCCTATGTCTGAACTTGCGGTGAGGGCGAGGTGGCGCCTCTGTCTGAACTTGCGGTGAGGGCGAGGTGGTGCCTCTGTCTGAACTTATGGTGAGGGCGAGGTGGTGCCTCTTTCTGAACTTGGTGAGGGCGAGGTAGCGCCTTTGTCTGAACTTGCGGTGAGGGTGAAGTGGTGCGTCTGTCTGAACTTATGGTGAGGCCGAGGTGGTGCCTCTGTCTGAACTTTGTGAGGGCGAGGTAGCGCCTTTGTTTAAACTTGTTGTGAGGACGTGGTGGTGCCTCTGTCTGAACTTACGGTGAGGGTGAGGTGGCTCCTCTGTCTGAACTTGGTGAGGGCGAGGTAGCGCCTTTGTTTGAACTTGTTGTGAGGACGTGGTGGTGCCTCTGTCTGAACTTACGGTGAGGGTGAGGTGGTGCCTCTGTCTGAACTTGGTGAGGGCGAGGTAGCGCCTTTGTTTGAACTTGCGGTGAGGGTGAGGTGGCGCCTCTGTCTGAACTTGGTGAGGGCGAGGTAGCGCCTCTGTCTGAACTTGTTGAAATGTTTGAGGCCGTGGGGCGCCCGACCGAGTTGTTGAGGTGTCGAGGACGTGGGACGCCTGTGTGGCCGGACAAGGAGAGGAGGGATGGCTCGTCTTCTCTTTCCTTCTTCGTTCTTACTCCTACGGACTTCTTGGACTATCCTGGCCGAGGAAGGTGCCGGGTTCACCGAGGATGATGAGGTGGCCGGCGAGGCGCCGAGATGCAGGAGTCTTTACTGTGCGGTGGTGCCGATGACTTAGAGTAGGACTCCCCTTTTTTCTATTCTCGTGCACTATCTCGCTTTTTCGTTGCGTGCGGGTGCTATGAAGTTCTTCCGTTGCCGCCCGTGGGACCGGGAGGATGAGGCCATGTTCGGTTATCCCGCCATGATGTGGCCGGGCTCATCCTTCGAGGAAGAGGAGGACGGGAGAGGGATAGTTTGGAGGGGTTTCCGCCGTATACTTGGACTCTGGGTGATGACGAGGATGAGCCGGAGGGTGCCCCGGGTGATGCGGCAATGGAGGCTTCGCGGGGTCTTACTCGTGACTCCATGTACTGGGGGAGAGGTTATTCTGGCAGTATGGCACAGGTGCGCCTCCTATAGCTTCGAGGGATCCGCCCTTCCATATGATGAGTCCTCTTGATATGGACATGCTATAGTATGAGAGGTACCGGTCCGGCGTGAGTGCCGAGGAGTTCGTCCTGGCGGGCGAGGAGTATGCGGCCTTGGTCGTGCAAAAGCCGAGGACGCCATAGGTGTTGGTGAGGGAAAGACAGACCGGCTCGTCACGTCCTCTAGATGTTCCGGTGCCTGGGCCGGACTTCACGTATGTTCGCGGGATTCGTCGAGGCGGAGGGTGTCGGTACTCCGTCCCCGAGCAGTTCCCCGCCGCCTATCGGGTTGACCCGGATGCGCCGGTGAGTGTGCTTACTCTTTTCCATCTTGGCATCTTTTCTGTATTTTCTCTTTTTGTTGGGTATGACTGTATCTATTTTGCTGAGCGTTTCTTTGGTTGTTTGCTTGCGCAGCCTCGGGAGATCCTTTGACACGCTGACCCGCCGTTATGTGGCGATGCGGCCTTTTGCAAGGAAGTTCGCGGGGAAGCCGTCTTGCAGTCCGCGGCACGCGGCGGCATTCGAGCTGTGCCTTTGAGGAGGTCTCGTGGATACTCCTTCTTCGAGGGCCGAGCTGTGGCCACATGGAGGTGCCGGTTCGAGAACAAAGACGACTTTGATGTGGGGATGTCTTCGGGGACTCAGAGGCCGCAGACCCTTCATCAGTTCTTTCCTCCGTCGGAGGCACAGGGTGAGGGTTCATCCTCGCATCCCTTCTTTGATCCTTTCACCGGGTTTTGACTCTTCAGAGTACTTTGAGTACCCGCACGAGGAGGGGGTGCTGTATCCTGATGACGAGGATGTGACTGCCGTGTTTTCCGAGATGCCGGATTTCTCATTTGTGGAGGATGATGATGAGTCGGATTAGGGCTCTTTTGCTTTCCCTCTTTCCGTTGTTTTTTTTTGTAGAGCAACAGACATTTTGTACCCGTAATTAAACACTTGTATTTGCACAACAAAGTATTTTATTTTAAGATGTAATGACGTATTTGTGATTCCCGGGATTGACCTAGGAATTGTTGCTAGCTTATTATTATTTTTGTGCATGTCGCATGAGCTGGGAATGCATTTGTGGTTAGTGGAGGCCGAGGCGCTTTTGCAAGTTTTCTCGAGTAGCTTGGGGGCTAAAGCAGCTTTGACGCTTCATGAGCGGTGGCGGGAGTGATGTCTCCGGGACGCGTTTGCTTTGTGCTTGATAGCCACTCTTTTCGGGGTTGGCTACCTCGTGATATGTGACGGTGCTCATTGGATGTGGCAGCCATTGTCGGGCGGGCGAGGATATCATTCCTTTGGTTCCGGGGAAACCTTCCACGGTGTGGATCGCCCGGTGATGAGAACCGATTCATGCGGGGAAGCCCCCGCTTTGCTTGCATTATGGTCGCGAGAGAGGCTTCAAACCATACCCGAGTCTCCGGCGTCTCTTAGTCCGTGGACGTTTGCTTGGCGACCTCTTGTCTTGGACATGGATCAATCGCTTGGGAGAGATGGATGGCATATCTTGGTACGCATCGATCCGTTGGTGGGTTCCGCATTGGGGGATCGAGACTAGGAGGGCCTTTCAGAAGGTTCCTATGTTGTCGTAGTTCCGTGTTTGCCTTGGTCCTCTTTCTATGTTCCGTTGCTTGTTTCCTACCAGCTCGGGATGAGGCAGAGCCTTTGCTAGCCGGGATGACATTGCCAATGTGGAGGTAGCTTCTTTCTCGCATGACGCATCCATATGCCTTTCTCGTATTTTCCGAGGGTATGGAAGTATTCCGCTTCCCTCATGTGGTGCTCCTTCGACGTCGGGAGAGTGTTGTGTTGACCACCGAATACATAGATGAGCAAAGATGTCGGGCCGACCCAATTGGTTTTGGGGAGCAGCGCAAAGTGGTTCTGGGGCAAGATTGCCATTTCACTGCGACCTTAGGAGTGCGTAAGCTTGGGTTAACCCTCGTGGTGTCACGGGAGACGCTTTATTTGACTACGGGACTCGAGTTGACAAACCGGCGGGGAGAGGTCCCTTTTTGCGCACTCGTAGGGAGTGAGATCCGAGCCGAGGCACGGTGAACGATGCTCGAGAGCGACCGGTTCGCTTGACACGACTAGGAGGACTCCCGATCTCGGAATGAGGGAGCACGTAACTCGCTCATGTGGAATGAAAGAAGACTCGCTGGGGACGAGGGAAGAAAGGAAAGAGTGATGAAGGGCCAAATGCGAGTAGCATGGAATGACCTTCCTCAAACACCGAGTATCCATTCATCGTCATTGCATACACATTGATTGTTAAATGTTTTAAGTTGTCTTTTAGCATGTTGTGAATCGTGAGTAGACCGTGCTTGAACTCATCAAGAAGTGTTTTAACTGTGATGATTTGTGATTTACTTTTAAAGCTTTATAGAGACGCAAAATCTCTTGCTTGCTTCTTGCCTGAGCCTCGTGGCGCTAATTTTTGGAATTTTGTGTATTCCTTAGACCGAACCAATGAAGGCCGCCTACGTTCCCCTCGGATCGAGAGGCTCAGTCCGCGTAGTCTCGACCCTCTTTTGTGGGAGAAATGACTCGTAATGTACACTTGCAAGGGCGTATTTATTTTTGAAAAGGTGGGAACGGGTCCCCTTTGTGTGAATGCCTTATTTGATGTAGGCACAAAAGAAATGCTTTTTGGGTTTGACTCTTTTGAGAGAGTATGAGTACCGAAAAGCTTGTAAAAGTGTATGGAAGCCCTTGCCGACGTAAAATCGTTGTTTAGCCTCTATTTTCCTATTTTTGTAGAAAAAGAAGACTTGTCGAGACATTTGAAAACTTGATTTGTTCACAATGATCACTTGTTTGCTTAAAACCCTTTGTTGATGTTTAGGTTATTCAACAATTAAACCCGATATGCTTTGATTAATCACGAGGAGAAAGTCAATCGGTATCAAGGATCGAGTTGGTCCTGTTGTGAAAGAAGGTTTGCATGTATAGGAGAGGTCATTGATGAGACCGGGTTTGTGGATTTGTATGTGTTTATGACCGGACCATTTCTCGGTTGCCTACGTTCCCCTTAAGACAAGGAGCCTCAGTCGACGTAGTTCGGGTCGAACCGTGTTTGGCTGGGGCCGTGGCATGAATATTTGTGCGTGCCTTTGATGAAAAAGGCTCGAAAAGCCGAATGATGAGGCACGGGCCTTGAGGTGATTTCTTGACAAGTCGTATTTGACGGTCTTTTCTGACTCCCTTGCTTCTTGATCGTTGGCTCGGGTCTTCGACCTCATTTATTTTTGTGAAGCTTCGCTTGAGCTCTTTTTTTGTAGCTTCGCTTGAGCTTTTTTTGTAGCTTCGCTTGAGCTTCTTTTTTTTTTGCAGCTTCTGCTTGAGCTCTTTTTTTTTTTTTTTGAAGCAATTTGAGGGCGAAGGCAAGCCCCTGCTTGAACTTTCTTGATGCGCACGAGGGCGCAGGCAAGCCCCTAGATTGTTGTCGACATGGGGTCAATCTTTTGATGCTGAGTGACCTTTTGTTGTCCTTTGATGTTCCCCGGCCGCCGTTGACTTGGTCAAGGTGATGGTGGGGACATGTTTTGGAAAGTGTATGGCTTGATGGAGGCCTTTGTGGGGTATGGTAAGGTGTATGGGGAGCTACTGATTGACTTTTCTCACACCAATTAATCAAAGCATTAATCATTTGTGGAATTACTTGTTGAGCAATGCAAGTGATCACATAGAACAAAACCATTTCATTAAATGTAATGTGGGGTGCAAAATAATGTCTCAAGTCTAGCAAGAAAAGAAAGAAAACTTTCGTATGGAAAATTGAAGACTTACTTACAATGTCCGAGGAGGACTTGATTGAATGAGAACAGTACTAGAACCTGCGAGGTTTGACTGTATGATTTTTTGTGTTTTTTGTTTTTTTAGAGTGTAGGAGGAGGAGAAGAAGACTCGATATTCTTTGGGTGAAGTATCGACGGAGAATTTTCCGATTTGCGTCTCTATGGGCTCTTCAGCAGTTCCCCAAATTCATTTTTGTTAGAACCTTCTCGGCAGCCTGGGCCCGATTTTCCTCTCGTTTGACAACATGCTTAAAGATTTGTTTAATGTATTGTTCATTTAACGTGTCTCCGTATTTATCAATTGAATCATTATTAACTGTTTTGATTAGTTAATTTATCATTTGTTAAAGTGGCAATGAGGGGATACTCAGAAAGGTCGAACTTTTATTCAAAGCATAAGGAAACATAGTTTTTGCTACAAACGCGGAATATTTAGGCGTAAGGCCGTTAGACTACTCGAGAGACTTAAACTTTAAACATGACAGACTCTGGGTCTTTTATTTTTGGAGATAGACTCTAGGAGACGGGGGTTAGTCCAAGCTTCTCAGTCCCGTCTCTTCTTGCGTCGGCCGCGGTCCGCGTTTGTGAAAGTCAGCGCCGCTTTTGACGCTCGCCACTTGCTCGGCTTCGCCTCAAACCTGCCTTAAGTCTCTCTCGGGAGCGTCTCAATCCACCCATTGGGTGTGCCTAAGCAGATGCCGGAAAGGGATTGTTGGGGAATAACTGCTCTTGGATTCTTTTTCTTCCGAATTCCCTTCTATTGCGCAAGTGCTTCCCTGTGTTCTCGTCTTCACGTCCCCAATCATCACGGGAATTAGCAGAGGACTTATCCACCATGCTTACCCCGTCATTTCCAGGGAAAGGGTTTCCAATTGTGCTGGGACCGTAAGGCGCTTCCGAACCTTTCCCTCCTCGATTAGCCCTGGGACCACTTGCTTCAAAGATTTGCCACCTGTAGGTGGTGTGACCGGGGGTAGTTGTGGAAGGCTAGCTGCTTGCTCATATCCATGTCAGGGCTCGAGAGTCTTTGGTTGGAAATTCTCGAGGGGTTTCGAGAATGTTTCTCTTTACTAGTGTCTCGAGGACTTGGCTCAAGGGCATCCCGAGGTTATCGAAATGCCGGAATTGTGGTATGCGAGGAGGTTTGTTGCTTCGTTGGCCGTGTTCCCTTGCTCACCTCATTGTTCAGGGGGAACGTATTTCCGTCCGTCAGACAACACAGGGCGCCCAACTTTCCTT
>JAFEMH010007936.1:0-70430 GCA_022495995.1 Adenophora triphylla var. japonica | reverse complement strand
GTATATGAGTGTTTAGGGATTTAATATGAGAGTGAGTGGATGAATATGAGTTGGGAAAGATTGGAGAGAAAAAGGTGACAATTCTTGTGAATTCTCACCGTTTTCTCTCTATATTTCGCCGTGAGGTTCGGTGCAATCGTGTTCTTCCTTCTCATTTTTGTGACTCGGAGGGCTCAATTTATAGCCCTCCCGAGATGACAATCCCATCCGCGACAAGTCCAGCGTGCACCGTTCATTAAATGCACCCAGCTTTGGACAAGGGGAATAATCTTTTTCAAAATTCAAATTAATATTTGAGCCAGTTTGTTCCACCATTGCTATTTGTGGTTTTATTCTTTTGTTTTTCTTTTTAAGATTCTTTTTAAGGTTTAACCTTAAATAACAATGCCCATTTTACCCTCACTTTGTTAGAAATGTTAGGATAGTTAGGAATTGTTAGAAATGTTATAACTTTCGTTAATTTTCTAACGAAAATTCTAACAAGCTCAAATTGGAGCACTTACACCCGTGTGGCCATAATGATCATGGAAGGCGCAAAGTTGCTTACTCATGTCAAGGAGTGCATTTGAGCTCCTTGGATGGTAGTGCCTGAGGGGCTCCAAAAGGCCTTCCTTTACTAAACCCTTGAAAATTAAGCCCATGGGCATCCCAAAATCATCAAAATGTTCTACCGTTGCCTTAGAGGACCACGTTTCTTGAATTCTTTTTTTGGATGCCGTCAGTATGCCATGATACCTTAACTTTCCTTTGCATGGATGTCGGGCCAGGTGTTGGAAAGGTAAGGTTTATAGCGGTGAGACATGTTCGAACTCGTAGTGTTTCCCATTACACGAACCCTTTTGATGTAATCATCGATGTAATCATCGAGATTCGACCTTTTGTAAACCTCATTAGTGTAATACAGGATACACACCCAGATTGGTATGGTAAGATGGCCCGAGTCGAGCGATCGTCGATACTCTCGTTGCTAGGCTTTTTCTTGTACCTTCATAGTTGGTTCCGCCCCAATAATCCGTTAGACGGAGTCAATAGGAACACTAGGATGCACGACACCGCCACAAGATTGGCATCGGTAAGTGAAACCACGGTAGGAAGTACTCTGGTGGGAGGGATGACCAGTCGAGCATTAAAAACGCGTAACCGTAACCCTCCTGTAAGGCACGGCGATTCTTGCCGAAGATGAGGATATATGACTCGTAATAGGTGGATACGAGAGAGGAGCCGAGTGGCGCGGATCAAAGAGGGAGCTGTGAAAACATGAGATTTGCGGCATCATGTGATAGGAGGGACCGAGATATGTCTTGACCACACGGTAGAACGTGTCTGAGGGTGTGTGCATGCCGTACTTGATGAGCGAGGAGCGGCTTGCGTAATGCAATAGGATGGAGAATTTTATGAGGAGCATTTGACCTTGTCGGACTTCCCAGCTAGGAGGGAGCGAGGTAGAGCTTGGAGGATATTGTGAACACGATAAGCCCGATGAAGTGGTGATAAGAGCCTGGTGGCCACTTGTGATCTTGCGGTATCGTAGGGAGCGAGTGTGCTTCGAGAATTGGAGGAAGCAATTTGTGGTCACTTCCGAACCATGGAGCACGAGAAGCGAAGCGTCCCAAAATGGCTTGTAGGAGCCATGTCAAGCTTGCTAGGCTTGAGGAAGTCGTGAGGCGGCCCATTCCGAGATGATGGCCCAGAACAGGCCGATGTCGATGTTGTGAAGTAGTAAAGCGGCCCCTTCCAAGATTTGTGGGGCGAAAATTGCTTGATACAATCACGGTGGTGAGACACGAGAGGCACTTAGGGCGGGTTGACCTGGAATCGGGTTGTTGAGGAGTATCGAGCCGCATGGGCCGAGATGTAGTGGGGCCGACCAATTCGGCATCGATGGCCGGGCCGGGCGAGGTTTTGGAGTAGCGAGGCCGCCCATTCCAAGGCTGCGGGCGTAAGCAGGGCGGTTGAAACCCCAAGGTGAAAACCGTAGTGCCAGGGGGAAGTTGGAAGCCACGCCTTGAGATCGGACTGTCGAGGAGTATTGATACAATGAGGCCGAGAGGCAGTGAGTGATATAATTTGAGATGCTTGGCCCGTTAGTAGTTCCACACGAAAGGGAACCGGGGCATTTGACGGTAATTGGCATGCCCCGAGGAGGGTAATTAGTTCCAATCTTCGCGTCAACCGTAAAGGTTCCATTAGGGTTGCGAACAGTTGCTAGCCCACTGGTTTACGATACCTTCCAATAGCCCGGCGATACGAGCCTCTTGATGTTATCTTACCACATCCAACACCAGACTTGCTGAGTTCAGCTCAGGTATTTGCCGGATTTTCGGGAGTGCGGAGTTGTACGTCCCCCTGCGAGTTCTCCTCGAGTTGGCCGTTTTGAAACTTTGAGGCGAGCGAAGGAGGAAGCCCCGATGAAATATCGACTCCGGAATAGGCGAGGCGAGCAAATGATGACCCGGGGTCTTGATCGAAACTTGGCTTGCGTGGGAGCCTGGGTGTGGTTCGGACTCGGGAAAGCGGAACGAGGTTGGTGTTTAGGCTTAGGGCTCATGCGACATACGATTATTCGTTTAAATTTACTTAAAATATGTTTTATTAACCTAAGTGGTTGGAAAAGATTGCTCTTCTTTTTCGCAAACTACTCGGATCTGGATCGATGGGCCGTCACTAAAATTATGGCCCCTAGTATTCCACTGTATTTCGACCTTCCCAAGGTGGACGGATGCCACAGGGCGAGGGGTCCTATAGGGCAAGCGGGTCCGCGGCCGAAAATGAATAACGATCCTAAAAGCACGGCGATGTCGAGGTCTTAACGAGCATTCGATGTAAATTACGGGCCAGGCCGACGTCGCAAGTCGAGATCATGTCCAGGGGCTCGACGAAAAGTCGGCATGATTTCAGATGATGAATGTCCTGAATTGATCTTGACTTCTCGTCAATTAGGCCGTAATTAGGCATGTAATAATCGTTAATCCTTGATGACTCGGTGTCGTCTTTGGGAGTCGTGTATAATTTGTGCCGGTCGAGTGAAAGTCGGGCGCCAGTCGATATCCGGTTAAAGTCTAAACGGCGGAAAAACCGGCGGACTTCGACAGTGATTAGGGTCCCCGAAAGATATTGACTTGGTATGCCGACTAAGGCTTGAAAAGAAAGATTTATGTGAACTCAGACAGACATGGCCACGAAGACAGACCAAAAAAGCAGCGGAGTCTCAGTTCATGAGAAGGCATGTCACGGACAAGTGCATCAGTGTCAACACCATGGGAACCTCCATGGGATATTTGAGTAGTCATGTTCTTGCACCGAGAGGCATAGCTGAATTCTACCAAACGGGCCGACGCAGCAAGGATTTCCAGGAGGTGTTGGGGCAGCAAGTGTCTTGATATCACAGTGTACAGCTGTCTTGCGCGTAGTGATATGCAAAGCGAGATCTATCTTCTTTTTGAGTAAAATAGAAATTTTTCATGTGTCTTAAAAAGAAGGATGCATGATTTTTTTTTTTTGAAAAAAAATTTTTCTTTTTTTTTTTTGAATTTTTTTTTTTTTGAAATTCTTTTTTGAAAGTAAATGAACACATAAGCACATAATTCAAATTTTCGAGGCAACGGACATGATTCCATGACGGAGACGGTCTCAAAATTTTTGACTTTTTCATTTTAGTGCCAAAACAAACACGAACATGTGCAAAAATCCAACACACACACAACAAATGATTTTTTTATGCCGGGACGGAAGCTTGACCCTCAAAAGTTTTTTTTTTTTTTTGAAAAGATGAAAAAACTTGTTAATCCCAATGAGTCGCCCTTTAGTGATGATGTCGCCCGATTTTTATTTGAAAATCAATCGAAGAATTACCGGAGTCGCCACACCATCATTTTATTTTGAGGGCCAAAACTTTGAAAAATGCCCGAAATAAGAGATTTGGAGTTCGGAGGTCACGTTGGGTGCACACACACGGGAAAGAGCGTTAGTGTTCACCCGGAATGCCTCGTAAAACGAGTCTTCCAAGCATAGAAACCATTTGTGTGTGTGTGTGTGTGTGTGTGTGTGTGTATTACTTTTGGCCAAAATAAATTGAAACTGAGAAAAAGTAAAAATTGGGAATTCTTTATTAGACTTTGGACAGATCCCACTGTGATTGATTTTGGTATGATTTTTGGATTGAGTTTTGAGACTCAAAGGATTTTTGAAGTTGAAAACCATTTCCGCCCAGAATAGAAAAAGGCAGTAGACACTTGACTTTGAAATGGATTTAAAGGGACTTTAAAAAACTTCATAATCTGAGGAAACTCAGAGAATAAAACTTATTCCAGACACCTTAAATAAGATTTATGTGAAAGAATTTTCCATTTGAAAAGAAAATGATTTAAGGGACCAAACCTAGCCCTGGAAATCTCAGATATGAAATCTGGACTTCGAGAGACTGAGGAACTAGCCTTTAAAAGAAAATTTTGAAAAAAATGTAGTTTTACTCACGAAAAAAATAAAGTAATAAATATGTCCTGAAAATCTCTGGATGCTTGGACTTTACAAAAAGTATTTTGTAGTCAACACCAATATCATAAGTTTTATCTGTGTCCAAAAATTAGACCAAAAATGGACTGGGGTCTTAGAAAATTGCTTACTGAAGTACAGCAACTTCTCAAGAAGAAAAACATGATTTAAAAGGGGGTTTGGCATCCATGGTTGTCCCCATTTTACTTAGGCTTTGATTAGTGATCACTTGACATTTTAGTGGTGAATCAAACTATATCAAGCCATCCTTAAGTACATTAGGACTAAAGCACTTCATTTTGCTTGGGAAGGGGAATTTTATCCTTTGAAAATGAAGATTTGATGTATGAAAATGGTTTTAGGGTTTTGAAAATGCATGCATTTGCAAGTAAGTAGGCTTCCACATTCTGGAGAGAATGTTGGCATCCTTGTATGAAGATCAACCATGGAGATGAACTTCCATAGTGAATCTTCTCACTGGATCTAGGGCAAGAATGGATGAACAAACTACATTTTGGAGTTTGAAAATGCATGCATGGATGAGAGAATTTTAGGGTGAGGAGAAGGAGGTTATACCTATCTTCTTTGTGTTTTGTGTTTGAATGGATTCAAAGGCTTGAATGTGTTCAGGGTTCGAATGTGTTTAGGGTTTGAATGTGTTTAGGGTTTGAAAGTGTTTAGGGTTGGTGATTAGAGTTGGTTAAAGAGAAAACAAGTAGATAACAATGAAGTCCTCTATGTTTTCTCTCTAATCCTCCTCCTAAAGGGTGATTTGAGCTTGAGTTAGTGTATGTATGAGAAAGTATGTATGAGAGTGATTTGAAAGTATTTTGAGTGAGTGGGATTTGGGAAAGATTGAAGAGAAAATGGTGGCAATTCCAAGTTGAATTCCCTTGTTTTCTCCCTATTTTTCGCCCGAGATGTTTGTTGGCGTAATGTGATTTGTGTTGTAGGCCGAGAGAGGAGGGTTCAATTTATAGGCCTTTGTGAACTTCAAACGAGATCCGCGCGGAGGGTATTGTAAACGTGCCTCGGTGCATTAAATGCTTGCTCCCGGGGCTTTGAACGAGGAAGAATATTATTCAAAAATTCTATCGGTTTACGTTTTTCCAACACTTTAGTCGGATTTTTCCAATTTCTTTTTGCTTTTTGAGATTCTTTTTCTTGTTTGAACTTTAAATGGCAATCCTAATCTACCCTTACTTTGTTAGAGGTTAGGAATTGTTAGAAATGTTAGGAATGTTAAAACTTTTCGTTAATTTTCTAATGAAAATACTAACAACTCAAATTGGACGCACTTACACACATGTCGACTAGAGCCTTGATCTTCTGCAGGTTAGCCTCTATTCCTCGTTGTGACACCGTAAATCCAAATTTACCAAGTGCGCTACACCAAAGCACACCATTTGCTACACTTTGGGATTGAGCTTCATGTCGTTTGCTGCGGGTTGGCGAACGTTTCGGGTCGACCACATGACGTCCAGGCCTTTGTTTTGATGACCGTATCGTCGACGTAGGCCTGCATGTTTCGGCCAATGCGGCCAGAAGGCAAAGACACATTTCGCTACCATACGTTGATAGCCGTGTCGTTTCCACTTACGCGAGGTTGGCGAGCGTTTCCTTTAGGTCGACCACATGGCTGATCTAGGCCTTTGTTATAACCGGTAGATGCCTCCAGTCGACGTAATTTGTCTTGATGTCTCTCTATTGCCAATGCGTGAAGCAAGTGCATACTTGTTCACCATCCACGTTGAAAAGCGAGTCGCTCTGGTTGTCTTAATCAGTAAATGGCAATTTGCATGGTATTATTCTTGGAAAATGCCTCCAGTTTGGGTAGGCATGAAAAATAGGATTGTCTTCAGATGTCATCCTCATGCATTTTTAGTCGATGACTTCTTCGCGTGACGACATTGGCATCTAACCGAAGGCGAGGGTGGAGTGGCCGGCAATGGAATCGGCCAAGCTTGTCGATTCTAGGGAGAGGAAACCTATCTTTTGGGTAGGCAAGGTTGAGATTGGTGAAGTCGACGCGCATTCTCCGCCATTTGACTTCTTCGCCATGGCCGCGTTGGCTAACCGGAGTTGTATGTGTGGCCTCCTTAATTATACTTGCACTCAAGAGTTTTTGTACCTCGGTTTTGTGGCCTCCTCTTTGTCACGACGAAGCTTCTTAATTTGCGGGAGTCTGGGCTTTATGGTCGGGTTGACCTCCGGTCGTGAGCGACTGACCTCTTCCTTGTCCCGCCGTATCTTACACTCGCCCACGCAAAGAGTTTTTGTACCGTGGTGCTTTTGTGGCCTCCTCTTTGATAGCACGAGCGAAGCTTCTTATTTCAAACCTTTCCTAGGTGGCTTGTTGCTGTCTTTGGATTTTTGCTCGGGGTAGGAAGGATTTGTGATGCACTTCCAACTTCGTCCATGACCTCTAACTACGGACCATCTTTCCAAATTGGAAGGTTTCAACGATTATGTATCTCTGCCCCTACATGCGTTCTACGGCCCCCAACTAGGGGAGCTTCCTAACTACGGACCATCTTTAAATTGTAGGTTGTGATGATCTCTTACCCTCTTTGTCTTTCTACGGCCCCAGTGGGGAGCTTCCTCGCAAATCATCGACATGCGTAGAGCTTGTCTCTCAGTGTTGGTGAGCAGCCCCAGAGTTATTGTCGATGCGGAGGTATAAGCTTGCCTATGGAGACTTGGTGCGACTATAAGCGCTATCCGGATCGACCATGGTGGTTTCAGAGTGACGTGTCGACTCAGTCATGATCTCGTCGTGTGAGCGATAGGTCGACTCTTCCACGATGGTGATTGTAGATAGTCGAGTAGTTTTGGTGACTGACTGAGATAACTTTAAGTATCCTTCTGCAGTCTCAATCTCTAGCTTCCTCTTCTTCCTTTCTCGAAGGACATGATCAAGATACGCTCGAGCTGTGCCTTGTACACAGTCGACTCCAGCTGGTGTGGGGAATTTAACTCGCTGATGGGGGATTGAGGCCACCATTCCAAGTGCGACCTGGCCAGGAATTCCAAGAATAGAAGCATAATCACTATTGACATCTATGACAATAAATTTTACCTTGGAAATGACCCTGTAGGGATGCTGGCCTAGGTCGACATCCAGCTCAATCTGTCCTTTGGCATCGACCCTGTGGTTGGTGAAGCCTTCTAATCTGCCATCGTACCTTTCAAGCTGCTCATTCGAGAGACCCATCTCTTTGAATGTCTTATAGAACAGAATATCCTTGCAGGCCCCCGCGTCGACTAAGAGTGCAGTGGAAATTCGTACATCCATCAATGAGTCCTGGGATGACGAGAACTTGCTCTCTAGCCGCCATATTAGTTGCTAGCTCGTGAGGATAAAAGCTGATCACCTCATCTCTAACGTGGCTCCTTGGCGGTACATGTGGGGCTTTGTTGAGCTGAAAGATCTTATGCTTGATGGCTGTGTTACTGTCTTGTTCAGTAATGACTCCCAGATTTAATCTAGGTTGCCTTGGCTCTTGAGGTCCACCTGCAGGTCGCTCACCTCTACCTGCTTGGGGTCTTTTCACATAAGCATCGAGCCTTCCCTGATCGACTATTCTCTGAATTATGCGCTTCAAACTCATCCAATCCTCGGTAGTATGGCCTGTATCCTTGTGGTAATCACAATATTTTCTGTTGTCCCTTCTGAACTTATTGGTCGGGTTCATAGGGGCAGGTGGGGCTAGCTCGACTGCATTCATTATATCCGTTCGACTCACTGTTAGGGGAGTGAAAGCCTCGAGAACCTTTTCTGTCGCCCTGGTTCTGTTCTTACCATTCTTGTTGTTTCTCCCGTTCTTGGCTGAGTCCTTCTTATCATCAGCGACCTTAGTCTTGGCCTTTCCCATTCTTCTTTTCTTTTCTCTCCTCGGCCAACGCTACGTTGTAGGCCTTCTCAAATAACTCTTGTCGAGTAGTGACTGTTCGAACTGTTAGCTCGTAATCCATGTCTGCCGAGGAAATCCCACTTCTGAAACAATTGATCACCACCCTGTCTGTGAGGTCTTCCTCGATCTTGTCGACCATCTCTTTAAACTTGGTGTAGTAGCTCATTGAGCTTTCATTTTTTCCTTGCACCAGATTGTTGAGATCGGTGACAGTCATCTTCCAAGCTCCAGCAGTCGAGAAGCGATCTAAAAACTTTGTTCTCATATAGGTCCAGGTCGAGATGCACCCCATTGCCAGACCATTGAACCATGTAAGAGCTGCCCCTGTGAGGGTGCTGATGAGCGCTTTGCACATCATGTCGTCCTCATTGGAGACAAAGCACATGGTAGCCTCCAAGTGTTGTATATGGCTTTTGGCGTTAGTCGCGCTCGAATACTTCTCTAGGAGAGGCAATCTGAAACCGGGAGGAGGTCGACGATCAATCAAATCCTTGGATAAAGGACGAAGAGCAAAATCCACTCGTTCGTTCTTTCCAGTATTGTAAGTGCTCCAATTTGAGTTGTTAGTATTCTCGTTAGAAAATTAACGAATGTCCTAACATTACTAACATTTCTAACAATTCCTAAACTTTCTAACAAAGTGAGGGTAGATTAGGGATTGCCATTTAAAGTTAAACCAAGAAAAGAATCTCAAAAAGCAAAAGAAATTGGAAAAATCCGAATTAGGCAAGTTGAAAAACAGAAACTGCTGGAATTTTTGAATAATATTCTTCCTGTTCAAAGCCTGGAGCAGTATTTAATGCACCAGGCACGTTTACAGAACCCTCCGCGTGGACATCTTTGAAGATTTCAGTGGCCTATAAATTGACCCCTCCACTCTCAGTCTACACAACACAATTCACTCACAGCAACAGCACCTTGGCAAAAAAATAGGGAGAAAACAGTGGGAATTCACTTGAATTGCCACCATTTTCTCTTCAATCTTTCCTAAATCCCACTCACTCAAAATACTTTCAAATCACTCTCATACATACTCTCATACATACACTAACTCAAGCTCAAATCACTCTTTAGGAGGAGGATTAGAGAGAAAACATAGAGGACTTCATTGTTATCTACTTGTTTTCTCTTTAACCAACTCAAATCACCAACCCTAAACACATTCAAACCCTAAACACATTCAAGCCTTTGAATCCATTCAAACACAAAACACAAAGAAGATAGGTATAACCTCCTTCTCCTCACCCTAAAATTCTCTCATCCATGCATGCATTTTCAAACTCCAAAATGTAGTTTGTTCATCTTCTTGCCCTAGATCCAAGAAGATCACCATGGAAGTTCATCTCCATGGTTGATCTTCTACAAGGATCAACATTCTCTCCAAAGTGTTCTTACTTATTTGCAAATGCATTTTCAAAACCCTAAAAACCATTTTCATACATCAAATCTTCATTTTCAAAGGATAAAATTCCCCTTCCCAAGCAAATGAAGTGCTTAGTCCTAATGTACCCTAAGGATGGCTTGATATAGTTGATTCACCACTAAAATGTCAAGTGATCACTAATCAAAGCCTAAGGAAATGGGGACAAGCATGGATGCCAAACCCTCTTTTAAATCATGTTTTTCTTCTTGAGAAGTTGATGTCCAGTAGCAATTTTCTAAGACCCCAGTCCATGGTCTAATTTTTTGACACAGATAAACTTGGAATTTGGTGTTTACTACAAAATACTTTTTGTAGGCAACATCCAGAGATTTCCAGATATATTTTTACTTTATTTTTTTCGTGAGTAAAACTCCCTTTTTCAAATTTTCTTTTAAAGGTCAGTTCCTCAGTCTCTGGAAGTCCAGATTTCATATCTGAGACTTCCAGAAGGTTTTGGGTCCTCAAATCATCTCCAAATTGGAAAATTATTTCACAAAAATCTTATTTAAGGTGTCTGGAACAACTTTCATTCTCTAAGTTTCCTCAGATTATGTTGTTTTAAAGCCCTTAAATCCATTTCAAAGTCAAGTGTCTACTGCCTTTTTCATTCTGGCAGAATTGGTTTTCAACTTCAAAAAATCCTTTGAGTCTCAAAACTCAACCCAAAAATCATACCAAAAATCATGGGATCTTTCCAAAGTCTAATAAAGAATTCCCAATTTTTACTTTTCTCAGTTTCAATTTATTTTGGCCAAAGTAACACACACACATACATACACACAAATGGTTTTTATGCTTGGAAGACTCGTTTTACGAGGCATTCCGGGTGAACACTAACGTTCTTCCCGGCGTGTAACGTGACCTCCGAACCCAAATCTCTTATTTCGGGCATTTTTCAAAGTTTTGGCCCTTAAAACAAAAATGGCGTGGCGACTCCGTTTGATTTCAAAAAATCGGGTACATCACAGTGGCGACTCCGCTGGGGACAAATAAGCTTTATTTTTTTTTAAAAAAATGATATTTGGTATATTGGTGGAAACCATTAAACTTCCCGTTATCGCCTCCTAACACGAGTCGGGGATAAATTGTGGTTTAACAATCCCACGTACCGGTATCATTGTTTTCAAAAAAAAAAAAAGCTTTTGAGGGTCAAGCTTCCGTCCCGGCATTTAAAATCATTTGTTGTGTGTGTGTTGATTTTTCACATTTTCGTGTTGTTTTGGCCGCCTCGGAAAAGTCAAAATTTTGACTATCGGACCCGTTGCCTTGAATTTTGAATTATGTGCTTATGTGTTCATTTGCTTTCGAAAAAAAAAATTTCAAAAAAAAAAAAATTCAAAAAAAAAAGGATTTTTCAAAAAAAAAAAAAGGGTTTTAAAAAAAAAAAAATCATTTTTGTGCATGCATCATACTTTTTAAGACACATGAAAAATTTCTTTTTTACTCAGAAAAAGAAGATAGACTGCTTGCACACTACGCGCACGTGACCTTACACCGCACACTACGTCCCTAACCCGGGAAATCCCCGTAGCGGCCCGTTTGGTCTTATTACGCCTCTCGGTGCAAGCACGGGACTACCCAAACATCCCATGGAGCCTTGTGTCGACCATGCACTTGTCCGTGACACACTTTGTCCGAGACCCGCTGGTTTTTAGTCCGGTCTGTGTCATGCCCCGTCTCGTGTATAGACCTTTCCTTTCAAGCCTTAGTCGGCATACCAAGTCAATATCTTTCGGGGACCCTAATCGCCGAAGTTCTCGCCGGTTTTCCGTCACGGACTTTGACCAGATATTGATCGGCGCCTTGACTTTGACTCGATCGGCACAAATTATACATCGACTCCCAAAGATGACACCGAGTCATCAAGGATTAATGATTATTCCATGCCTAATTACGGCCTAATTGACGACAAGTCAAGATCAATTGTGGACATTTATCGCCCAAATCATGCCGACTTTTTGTCGAGCCCTCGGACATGATCTTGACTTTGACGTCGCCTTTGTCCGTAATTTACATCGAATGCTCGTTAAGACTCGATTACCCGCCGACTTTTAGGATCGTTTTTCTTTCGGTTGGTGGGACCCGCTTGCCCTATAGGATCCTCGCCCGGGCCGTCCACCCCGGGAAGTCGAAATACGTGTGGAATACGAGGGGCTTATAGACGTAGTGACGGGGCCCACCGATCCAGATCCAGAGTAGTTTGCGAAAAGAAGAGCAATCTTTTCCAACCGATTAGGTTTAATAAAACATGTTTTAAGTAAATTTAAACGAATAATCGCATGTTGCATGAGCCCTAAGCCCAAACACCAACCTCGTTCCGCTTCCCGAGTCCGAACCCCACCCTTTTGTGCCTTCCATAGTAAGCAAAGTTTGGATCAAGACCCCGGGTCATCATTTGCTCACCTCGCCATTCCGGAGTCGATACTTCATCGCTTTCCTCCTTCGCTTCACCAAAGTTTCGTAATGGCCAACTCAGTAGGAGAACTCGTGGGGACGTACAACTCCGCACCCCGAAAATCCGCAAAATGCCGAGCGGTGGAATCAGATGTTGGAACGTATAAGACAACATCAAGAGGCTCAGATCGCCGCTTATTGGAAGGTATCGAAACCAGTGGGCTAGCAATTGTTCGCAACCCTAATGGAACCTTTACGGTTGATGCGAAGATTGGAACTAATTACCCTCCCGGCATGCCAACTACCGTCAAATGCCCTATTCCCTTTCGTGTGGAACTACTAATGGGCCAAGCATCCCCACCCTATCACTCACCCCGCCTCTCGGCCTCATCGTGTCGATACTCCTCAACATCCGATCTTGGTCAACTTCCCCTGGCACCTCTCGGCTTTCACCTTTGGGTTTCAATCGCCCGTTTCGCCCGCAGCCTTGGAATGGGCCAGTTCGCTACTCCAAAACCTCGCCCGGCCCGGCCATCGGGCCCGGAATTGGTCCGCTCAAGACATCTCATCCCTACACTCGATACTCCTCAACAAACCCGATCTAGGTCAACTTTGCCCCGGTGCCTCTCGATCTCACCACCAGATTGAATCGCTGGCTTTCGCCCCACGCCTTGGAAGGGGCCGCTTACTACTTCACAACATCACCCGGTTCGGGTCATCATCTCGGAATGGGCCGCCACGACTTCTCAAGCCCAAATAGCTGACATGGCTCCGCAAGCCATTTTGGGACAGTCGCTTCTCGTGCTCCATGGTTCGAGGGGACCAGGCTTGCTTCCTCAAATTCTCGAAGCACACTTGCCCCTATGATACCGCAAGATCACATGGGCCACCGTGCTCTTATCACCACTTCATCAAAGTTTACCGTATTCACAACATCCTCCAAGCTCTACCTCGCCCCTCCGGTTGGGAAGTCCGACAAGGTCAAATGCTCCTCATCAAATTCTCCACCCTTGCTTACGCAAGTTGCTCCCGCTCATCAAGTACAGTATGCACATTACCCTTGTAGTCACGTTCCTCGGTGGTCAAGACACGTTCACCCTACTGCTACGATGCCTCAAACCTCATGTCTTCGCAGCCTTTTGGATCCGCACTCACTGCTCCCTGGTATCCACCCATTACGAGCCATATATCCTCATCTTCGGCAACCGCCAGGCCTTATGAGGAGGGTTACGGTCACGCTTTTAATGCTCAGACTGTCATCCCTCCCACCAGAGTACTTCCTACTGTGGTTTCATTTACTGATGCCAATCTTGTGGCGGTGTCGTGCAGTCCTAGTGTTCCTATTGACTCGTCCAATGGATTATTGAAAGAACCAATTAAGAAGGTACAAGAAAAGCCTAGCAACGAGAGTATCGACGATCGCTCGACTCGGGCCATCTCACCATACCAATCTTGTGTATCTGACACGAATGAGTTTTACAAAAGGTCAAATCTCGACGATTACATCGATGATTACATCAAAAGGGTTCGTGCACGGGGAAACACTACGAGTCTGAACATGTCTCACCGCTATAAACCTTACCCTTCCAACACGGCTCCGACATCCAGTAAAGGAAAGAAGGCATTGTGTACAATTGACGGCATCCAAAAGCAACCAAGAAACGGTGGTCCTCTAAGGCAACGAGAACATTTTGATGATTTTGGGATGCCCATGGGCTTGATTTTCAAGGGCTTAGTAAGGGAAGGCCTTTTGGAGCCTCTCAAGGACTACCATCCAAGGAACTCAAATGCACCCCTCGACATGAGTAAGCACTGCGCCTTCCATGATCATTATGGCCACATGACCGACAACTGCACAGTCTTGAAGAGAGCGGTTCAAGGGTTAATCGAAGCGGCAAGCTTCGAGCGCCCCAATGGACCAAAACCGGCAAACCCCGTTCGTAATGGTGACCAAGTCAATGACCAAATCTCGAATCAAAGAGCATTAAGAGTTTATTCTCCCCAAAGGAGAAATCACATCCCGAGGGTTTGGGTGTTCCCTTAAGCAAAGTTTTAAATAGCTTGCTAAAGCAGGTCTCCTCGAACCCATAAGAAACTATCACCCCAAGGATCCCAAAATCCCTTTGGACACCACTAAGCATTGTGCTTTCCACCAAGATCACGGTCATATAACCGATAACCGTACATGCTTTGAGAAAGGCAATTCGGGGTTAATTAAGAAGGGCAAACTCGAGCGCCTCGGTGATCTCAACCCCGCCAATGATCATTTCCCAAACAACACGAATGTAAACATGATTGAGTTTTATGATTCAAGCTCGTGAATTCAATAGACTTTGGCAAGCCGATGATTTAGTCGCAACAAATGTTGAGAATGGATGGTTTGACTGCAACAAGCATGTGGCCATGGCAAAGCTGGATTTGGTGAAATGCTTTGAACTCTCGCCCTCCGATAAGTTCACGACTGACGCCAAGGGTAAATGGGATGATAATGATCTGATGGCAGATAAGGCAACCGTCAGGGCCGGTGAGCGAGGAATTCCTTGAAGTTACCAAAGGCGAGCATAGTCTCCTGAAGGATAGAGACGTGGTCCAACAACAAAGAGTAGCTAGACTAGGGGCTACCCATCCTTTAATATTAAAACAGTCTTTTAGTCAACCTTCGTAGGTTCTAGTACTTTCTTCGTTCAATCAAGTCCTCCTTGGACATTGTAGTTAATCTTAAATTTTCTATAAAAGAGTCTTTTTCTTTTCTTGCTAGACTTGAGACATTATTTGCACACCTACATTACATTTAATGAAATGGTTTTATTTTAAATGATCACTCGCATTGCCCAACAAATAATCTCTGGAAATGATTAAGATTTTAATTAATTGGTGCGAGAAAGTCAACTAATGCCCTCCCTATACACTTTCCTTACCTCACAAAGGCCTCCATCAAGCCATACACTTTCCAAAACATGTCCCCATCATCACCTTGACCAAGTCGACAACGGTGGCAAAGATCAAAGAACAACAAAAGACCACTCAAAGATCGGAAGATTGACCCCATGTCGACAAAAACCCATGTGGGCTTGCCTTCGCCCTCATGTGCTTCAAAAAGAAAAAGAGAAAATCCAAGCAAAAAAAAAAAAAAAGGATCAAGCCAAGGATCCAGCACCGCCAATCAGAAACTTGACATATGGGCAAATTTAAAGCTCGAAGAGCGGAAGTTGTCGACTACAAGGGAACAGTCAAATACCCTTAAGCTGTATTCAAATTCTTTCTCCCCCAATGGAGGATGATGATCAAGAAGCAATGAAATCACGGAAGAAGCCGTCAAAAAACGACTTGTCAAGGAACATCTCAAGGCCCGTACCTTATCACTCAAGCTTCCCATCCGACCTTTTTTTACCAAATGGACCACAAATGTTCATACCCTTTCCCAAAGCCAAACACAGTTCAAGCCCGAACTACGGCGACCTGAGCTCCTTATATTAAGGGGAACGTAGGCAACCAGAAATGGTCCGGTCATAAACATATCCAAATCCCAAGAAAATTCGGTCTCATCAATGGCCTCTCCTATACACAATCTTTCTTCACAATTCGCCAACTTTACCCTTGGTATTGGTCGACTTTCTCCTCATGATTAATCAAAATGTTTGTTCATATCGAGATTAGGGGTGTGAGTAACCCGAACATTAATAAAGGGTTTTAAGCAAT
Source organism: Adenophora triphylla var. japonica (assembly GCA_022495995.1). Taxonomy (NCBI): domain Eukaryota; kingdom Viridiplantae; phylum Streptophyta; class Magnoliopsida; order Asterales; family Campanulaceae; genus Adenophora; species Adenophora triphylla. Next base: position 54,509 of record JAFEMH010007936.1, on the reverse strand, counting down.
CTTGTGATTATTTTGAATAAAACATGTTTTCAGATGTCTCGACAAGTCTTCTTTTTCTACATTATAGGAAAAATAGAGCTAAACACTAATTTTCTGTCAGCAGGGGCTTCCATACACTTTTACAAACCTTTCTACACTTATGCTCTCTCAAAAGAGTCAAACCCAAAGCGAGTTCTTTTGTGCCTTCATCAAATGAGGCCATCAAATAATACAAATCAGGGATTCGTCCCCACCTTTTGAAAAAAATGCCCCTGCAGGTATACATTCCTAAATTGTCTTTCTTTTACATTTTCCTCCGGTTGACTAAATTGACTAAAGAAAATAATAAAGTAAATATAGAAGGATGGGTTGCCTCTTTTGCTACACGACAATTCAATTTTGCATTAGAGCTGCACTGTACTCTTTGAGGGAGGACTTTCGTCAAGCCATTTGTTTAGAGTGGGGCTTCTCTGGTCACGCCGGTTCTTCACTTTGCTACAAGATGGGCTGGGTCTTTGTTTAGACTCATCTCGCATCGCCCGCAATGCCTACCAAGTTTGTGTCAGATTCACAATCATGAGACAAAGGCTCTACCAAGTCACTTCTTCAAAATCAAGACTTCGCAAACACATCTCTTCAGACCAAGGCCTTGCCAAGCAAAGTGAGATTTGATCGCCATGTTGGTCATGGGTTTGTCAAGCGCAGTTCTTCGATGTCCAAGGATGAGGACGGAATTTTAACCAGGACCAGAGATTCATCATATTTCCATGGCTAATATTGGAATCCGAGTCCATAAAACTCCTTGTGCCAATCAGAATGAGGTTTCGATGTTCATCCTTGGAAGGTGTCAGGAATTTTGGTTTGATGATTGCCCTCAAACCCGATGGGACTTTCACGCGTAGAAGAGGAAAAGGATCCCCATCCCTATCTTGGCCGCAGACTACCGCCAAATGCCACCACCTTCCTTACATGGAACCTCCACCGGCCACACTCTTCTCAACCCATGGATCGCTCATCCTTTCGCTTCTGGCCCGGTATACATCCACAGCTCAGTCCGGGACGCTGCTTGGGGAAACAAATTGACTTCAGTCCGATTTGGGCTGCATATGGTATGCCTCAAAGCGCCGGGGTCGGCTCGGTATGTCACGCCAGCTTTGGTATGCCTCAACAGCTTCGGCATGCATCGGTCCAGAGCTTCTCGTTACATCGCTTTGAAATGCCTTGACAAAGAACCTGGGCCTTCAAGATATCCAATCCCCGACACCGCACAAGCCTCACAAGATCCCTTCATGACCGTCTCAACGGGACAAAGAAACCCCAAATACGTACTACCTGACCCACTCCGACGTGACCGATCGGGCTCACAGCTCCTCGTCGGGGCAAAATCGTACGGAAATGTCTTCTCATGGTTGGGGTTACCTCGGAATGCCACAAAGAAATTGGAATCCCACCTCGCCTTGGGACCGATCAATCAGACCTTCGCAAAGAACAGCTTGGAATGCCTCCACAGCCCGGTCCAGTGGCAATAGTCGGAGCCCCTCCTCGTAATGATGCTAGCTCACCGCTCCTCACACAGCTTTCACAAATCCATTCCTCAATCTTCGACGGGTTACCAAGCCTCCATCCCGCTTTCATCGTAATCACCAGACCGCAGCACTCCCCGGTTATGCACCTTCATCCATGCAATTCAACAATCGTGGACAACAAACTCGCACTTAAGCCTACTTATGGGCCTCATTCCGGAAACCCGAGCTACCCGGCCACATCGCTTGCCTCCACCCTCCTTGCCAATTGAAAATCAACAAAGAAGCCGCAAGGCTCTATCCCTTCGCCTGTGCTCCTACTCACACTCCCGGGTAATTTGGGCCAAGGACAAGTTTTCACTTACGCCCCGGACCGGCCGTTCCTCCACCCGCTCCGCCGTCGCCACTTTGAATGCCATGGTTCCACCACAAGACCCTCATCCGGCCCGGTTCATGGAACAACACAAGGAAATGAAAGCGCAGATTGCCGAATTGACCGCTAAGAAATTCGCTTCCGCCTACGGACCCGCACTCCATTGCTCCCCGCCCCACAAATTCGTGATGCCTAATCTGGACCTCTCTCGACGGACCGCATGCCCGAAGACTCATCTCGGACACATATGCCTTGGCAATGGAGGCCAAAGTGGTGCACCAATCGCCAGCTGGCCGACTATTTCGCCTCCTCGAAATCCAAAGGCTTTAAAATGGTTCTTCCGCTTAAAACCCGAGGCCAGGGCTACATGGGACCAGATCACCAGTGCCTTTACAGAGAAGCATAAAGCTAATTTGGAGTGGGAAACAAATAGAGTTGACTTGCAGACAACAAAAGCAAATAAGCTTGAGGAGAATATCGATGACTTTTACAAGCATTGAAACCTCAAGTTGAGTAAAATGACCAACCCTCCTTCTAATGAGGAACAATTGGACATCTTTCAATCATGCATGGAAGCCTCATTTGAGAAAGCCCCTCAGTAACTTCCCCTATCCAGATCTGCATGCGACGGCCGCCTGGGCTAAAGTTTGACCAATAGCAAGCCACCGCTCCTACTTATCGGTACCAAGCTTCGCCCCTAACTCGCCTCCCCGTCCTACCCCAAAAGGCAAGGAAGCAATTAATTATGCGGGCCAGGATCGCAACAATGCCACTCCTCTCATGCCAAGGAAAGGTGATGTGCCCAAGCCGCGGAGCCTTAAGCTCGAAGATTTTAGAATGCCTCTGAGCAAAGTCTTTCAAGGATTTGTGAAGGAAGGTCTGACCAGACCTTTGGACAACCATCAGCCCATGGATCCCGATGGACACAACTAAACTCTGTGCTTCCCACTAGTATCATGGGCACGAAGAAGGGCGGTGTGAGAACTGATCGAAAAGGATACCCCAAGGGCCCAACACAGTCAACAATCCATTCCCTAAGAAAAACCATAGGGTGAATATGATTGAAGCCATGAACAAGCCAAGTGCCACTATGGCTAACAGTTCCCATATGGAAGAAACCCTTCGAAGGGAGGATTCTAGTTGCATAGTTGTTATCAAAGATGGATTTCTCACTCCATGACATAATGCTGCAATGAGTCTGGGGTCACATCAACTTCACCTCGAGGTCTCTCACGTTGATCAATCGGCTTGATACTTCATCAGTATGTCATTTTTACGGTCAAACCTTTGACTGGACCCCTGTAGTGACGTTTTGTCGAACCTAGGGCTTCATCAAAAAGCTTCTGTGGCCTTTGCCATGTCTCTTCCACGAAATGGAGCTTTATCAAGTCACACCTATCTTCAGAAGAAAGGCCTAGTCACCTCAACAACAATCTTGGAGTTTCAGCTTTAGAACTTGGTATATGGCAATTCCCTGCATCATCAAAGGTTGAGAACTGGGAATCTCCTCATATCAGCATTTCGCCAAGTCATGTCGAGCGAAAGAGGGTTCATTCAACATACTTTGATGCTAGAGCCTGTCAGCATCAGCTTCAAATGCCCGAGACTGAAAAGAAATTTCAATCGAGACCCGGGGTTCAAATCCAACTTCATCCCAAGATCAAAATTGACCTCATCAATGACATGCAGTTCAGTCCGCGGCCAAAGGATATCACCCCACCAGCTCAAAGCTTGTCCCAAACAGTCCTCAACACATACAAACCCTCTCACCACATGCATCCCCACAAAAATCTCCCCAGGGCTCATGTAGCATGCAAAACATGAATCAATGAAAAAAAAAAAAAACCTAAGCAATCGCGAATCATTTTAGTTCCATGCATGCATCCATCATCATGAATGTCATATGTGCATCTGTCCCTCTACTAACAAATGTAGCAATTCAAGCACGAAAGACCAGTTTTCCATCACTACCCGAAGCCTCTCCGCAGCGAGGATGGTCTCCACCGAAGCGTAATGACTTCAACGGAACTACCCAAATGACTGATACCTCAGTCAACACCCTTGGTTCAAACCCTCAAGCCCACGCGCCTTGTGCTCGGACACCTAAAAGTCGACATCAGCCTGATTCAGACACCTCAATCCTGCACCATTTTGGCCTCAGACACATTAGGACAACACCACCTTGGCTACAGATCTACAGTGCATCAAGTCCGTGAAGACACCTTCCGACATCTCCAGTTCGGTAGAGACAACCCCCAACATCCACAAATATATGAAAATCGCCTCCAGTGTCTACAATCCGGTCAGAGACGCTAAGTTCTCAAATGCAAATTTCCCATGGACGCCAAGTTCTCAAATGCAAATTGGCCAGGGACGCCAAGTTCTCAAAATACAAATCGGTCAGGGACGCCAAGTTCTCAAAATGCAAATCGATCAGGGACGTCAAGTTCTCAAAATGCGAATGGGTCAAGGGCGCCAAGTTCTCAAATGCAATTCGGTCAGGGATGCCAAGTTCTCGAATGCAATTCGGTCAGGGACGCCAAGTTCTCAAATGCAAATCGGTCAGGGACGCCAAGTTCTCAAAATGCAAATCGGTCAGGGACGCCAAGTTCTCAAAATGCGAATGGGTCAGGGACGCCATGTTCTCGAATGCAATTCGGTCAGGGACGCCAAGTTCTCAAAATACAAATCGGTCAGGGACGCCAAGTTCTCAAAACGCAAATGGGTCAGGGACACCAAGTTCTCAAATGCAATCCAATCATAGACACCAAGTTCTCAAATGCAATCCAATCATAGACACCAAGTTCTCAAAGGCAAGTAGGACAGGGATGCCAAGTTTTCAAATGCCAATCGGTCAGAGATACCTCACGCCCCTAAATGTCTCAACATCTCGATCAGATACATCAAGACTCTCAACACTACACAGCCCCCGCAACTTGCTCTCCTTCAGGTAAGCACAGCAAAGGTACGTTAGTCCCTCAACATATCTCAAAAATATGCATAAGAATGTTACATGATTACCTCCGCAAATAGCGACGGAAGCTTTAGCTCCTTAAGGTGACAGCCTCCGAGTTATCAAAAGGCCCAGGATCCTAGACCTGTTCCTAACTGTCCAGTAGATTTCGAACTACGTCCAGGCTTGATTCCCACTCGGGATACGTAGGCAGCCTACCATAGGTCCAGCCGCTTGACCAACACGGTCACCCTTTTCCCCGATAATCATCGTAAGCTCTAATCTTCCCCTGCGAGAATGCCCTCAAATAGTCTCCCTCAACCTCGATTTAGGCTCATACTCCTGAACTGAGCCCTCATTTAGGTTCATACAATAGAACTAAACCTCAACCTAGGTTCATCCCTGACGAAAGCCAACGGAATTCCTTCTCTTTCACCTCCAGCAGCAAACATAAGGCCGATCCCTTCAAATGAAGTCCACCAAAAGATCGTTTATCCCTCGAAGTCCGTCCCCAACGAAAGGATACAAACATCGAAGGAAATCGTTTCAAAACAAGTTGATACCTCCAGATCACCCATCACCAAGGTTCGAGGCACCTAAGACGCCATCATCAAGGTTCGAGGCACCTAAAACGTCATCATCAAGGTTCGAGGCACCTAAAACGTCATCATCAAGGTTCGAGGCACCTAAGACGCCATCATCAAGGTTCGAGGCACCTAAGACGCCATCATCAAGGTTTGAGGCACCTAAGAGGCCATCACCAAGGTTCGAGGCACCTAAGAGGCCATCATCAAGGTTCGAGGCACCTAAGACGCCATCATCAAGGTTCGAGGCACCTAAGACGCCATCATCAAGGTTCGAGACACCTAAGATGCCATCATCAAGGCTCGAGGCACCTAAGACGCCATCATCAAGGATCGAGGCACCTAAGACGCCATCATTAAGGTTTGAGGCACCTAAAATGCTATCACACACAACACTAGGAAAGCAATAAATCGCAATCACCCCCTAATTCGACAAACCAAAACCATTACCAGGGCGACTTCCCAAAAATAGTCAAACCTTAGGGCGAATTCTCAAAAATAGTCAAACCTTAGGGCGACTTCCCAAAAATAGTCAAACCTTAGGGCGACTTCCCAAAAATAGTCAAACCTTAGGGCGACTTCTCAAAAATAGTCAAACCTTAGGGCGACTTCCAAAAAATAGTCAAACCTTAGGGCGACTTCCCAAAAATAGTCAAACCTTAAGGTGACTTCCCAAAAATAGTCAAATCTTAGGGCGACTTTCCAAAAATAGTCAAACCTTAGGGCGACTTCTTAAAAATAGTCAAATCTTAGGGCGACTTCCCAAAAATAGTCAAACCTTAGGGAGACTTCCCAAAAATAGTCAGATCTTAGGGTGACTTCCCAAAAATAGTCATATCTTAGGGCGACTTCCCAAAAATAGTCAAATCTTAGGTTGACACCCTAAAACAGTCACTCTAGGGTCAAAGACCCAAACTACGACCGGCTTGATTCCTCTTAAGGATACGTAGGTAGCCTATCATTAGGTTCAGCCATCAGACCGAAAGTGGTCATTCCTATCCCCAGCAGAGCCAATGTACGACTCTAGCCACCTGACCGAAAATGGTCATTCCTATCCCCAGCAGAGCCAATGTACGACTCTAGCCACCAGACTGAAAATGGTCATTCCTATCCCCAGTAGAGCCAATGTACGACTCTAGCCACCAGACCAAAAATATTCATTCCTATCCCCAGCAGAGCCAATGTACGACTCTAGCCACCAGACCGAAAATGGTCATTCCTATCCCCAGCAGAGCCAATGTACGACTCTAGCCACCTGACCAAAAATGGTCGTCTCCTATCCCCAGCAGAGTTTTCCTCCAAGCAATCGACTGCAGAACTCGCTCACCAGGTTGACATCCTAAAACAGTCACTCTAGGGTCGATGTCTGAAGATAGTCGAAAGACCCGAACTACGACCGGATTGATTCCCCAATCGGGATACGTAGGTAGCCTATCGCTAGGTTCAGCCACTCGATCACTTGATCATCCTGTCAAATTTGGAGCCTTACTCTTATCGACGACCCCGCTTCCTTCGAAAGCGCCGTCGCCGAGGGGCTACTGTAAGTGCTCCAATTTGAGTTGTTAGTATTCTCGTTAGAAAATTAACGAAAGTCCTAACATTACTAACATTACTAACATTTCTAACAATTCCTAACCTTTCTAACAAAGTGAGGGTAGATTAGGGATTGCCATTTAAAGTTAAACCAAGAAAAGAATCTCAAAAAGCAAAAGAAATTGGAAAAATCCGAATTAGGCAAGTTGAAAATGTAAACCGCCGGAATTTTTGAATAATATTCTTCTGTTCAAAGCCTGGAGCAAAGCATTTAATGCACCAGGCACGTTTACGTAACCCTCCGCGGACATCTTTGAAGATTTCTGTGGCCTATAAATTGACCCCTCCACTCTCGCCACACAACACAATTCACTCACAAAGAACATCACCTTGGCGAAAAATAGGGAGAAAACAAAGGGGAATTCACTTGAATTGCCACCATTTTCTCTTCAATCTTTCCCAAATCCCACTCACTCAAAATACTTTCAAATCACTCTCATACATACTCTCATACATACACTAACTCAAGCTCAAATCACTCTTTAGGAGGAGTATTAGAGAGAAAACATAGAGGACTTCATTGTTATCTACTTGTTTTCTCTTTAACCAACTCAAATCACCAACCCTAAACACATTCAAACCCTAAACACATTCAAGCCTTTGAATCCATTCAAACACAAAACACAAAAGAAGATAGGTATAACCTTCTTCTCCTCACCCCAAAATTCTCTCATCCATGCATGCATTTTCAAACTCCAAAATGTAGTTTGTTCATCTTCTTGCCCTAGATCCAAGAAGATCACCATGGAAGTTCATCTCCATGGTTGATCTTCTACAAGGATCAACATTCTCTCCAAAGTGCTCTTACTTACTTGCAAATGCATTTTCAAAACCCTAAAAACCATTTTCATACATCAAATCTTCATTTTCAAATGATAAAATTCCCCTTCCCAAGCAAATGAAGTGCTTAGTCCTAATGTACCCTAAGGATGGCTTGATATAGTTGATTCACCACTAAAATGTCAAGTGATCACTAATCAAAGCCTAAGGAAATGGGTACAAGCATGGATGCCAAACCCCCTTTTAAATCATGTTTTTCTTCTTGAGAAGTTGATGTCCAGTAGCAATTTTCTAAGACCCCAGTCCATGGTCTAATTTTTTGGACACAGATAAACTTGGAATTTGGTGTTGACTACAAAATACTTTTTGTAGCCAACATCCATAGATTTCCAGACATATTTTTACTTTATTTTTTGCGTGAGTAAAACTCCCTTTTTCAAATTTTCTTTTAAAGGTCAGTTCCTCAGTCTCTGGAAGTCCAGGTTTCATATCTGAGACTTCCAGAAGGTTTTGGGTCCTCAAATCATCTCTAAAATGGAAAATTATTTCAAAAAAAATCTTATTTAAGGTGTCTGGAACAACTTTCATTCTCTGAGTTTCCTCAGATTATGAAGTTTTAAAGCCCTTAAATCCATTTCAAAGTCAAGTGTCTACTGCCTTTTTCATTCTGGCAGAATTGATTTTCAACTTCAAAAAATCCTTTGAGTCTCAAAACTCAACCCAAAAATCATACCAAAAATCATGGAATCTTTCCAAAGTCTAATAAAGAATTCCCAATTTTTACTTTTCTCAGTTTCAATTTATTTTGGCCAAAGTAACACACACACACACACACAAATGGTTTCTATGCTTGGAAGACTCGTTTTACGAGGCATTCCGGGTGAACACTAACGTTCTTCCCGGCGTGTAACGTGACCTCCGAACCCAAATCTCTTATTTCTGGCATTTTTCAAAGTTTTGGCCCTTAAAACAAAAATGGCGTGGCGACTCCGTTTGATTTCAAAAAATCGGGTACATCACAAGTATCACTTTTCTTTTCAGCTTCCCACTGCTCAAATTTCTTCTTCCAAAAGAGCCACTCCCTGGCGTCGGATCTATCATCCCTAGCATGGGAGACATCGTTCGACCTTTGCTTCTCTTCCTAGTGATTCTCTCTCCCAGAATTGGCTCTATGTTTCTCGCTTCTAGGGGGAGTTATCTCTCTGTCCCTCCTTTCCCTGTGGGAAGGTGACCTCACAGACTGAGTTGGCGACCTGTGCCTATCGTCTCTTAGCGGCGACCTGCGCCTATCATTCCTGGGTGGCGACCTGCGCCTTGCTTCTCTTATAGGCGACCTGCGCCCATTTCTTCCCCTGTGGGATTGAGACCTTTGTGTCCTGACTGGTGATCTATGCATGCTTCGATTAGCCTCTAGCTGCGTTCTCAGGTCCGACTGGGCTTCCTGCTCCCTGTTCCTGGTGAGGCTGGCCCTCAGGTCGTCACTTGGAACATGAATAGGTGATTGAGGCCGCACCACCATCCTTTGGTCAACATTCTGTCCCACAGTTTCATTTGGTCTAGTACTCCTGGCACGCTCCCTGTTTGAAACTTGAGATGGAGCCACCCTCTCAGACCTTCTATCCGCCTGCTCTGCATCCTCCATAGCTAATAACTCAGCCAGAATCTGAGCTCGCTCCAACATCATCTCCTTTCTACTCAGGGGGTTGGATGAGGGACCTGCCCTGTTTCCAGCGTTCATCTGCCCCGTTGGACGCTTTGGAGGAGGTGGAACTCCTTGTCCCTCCATAGGCCGCTTGTCTCTCCTTCCATCTGGCAATCCCCTGCCATCAGCCACACTGTTAGATCGCGTTGCCCTAGCGTGTTGATGCGGTGGAGGGGGAGGAGGCAGATTAGCGTTTCCAGTGTTTGCATTGGCATTATTGTTTCCTTCTTCGTGCCCGAGTGAGGCTTCAGATACATGTCCCTCCGAAGTCACCATGATTGCAGGTTGAGAAAACTTTCGAGGTCAAGTTATGCACAATTCCCGGCAATGGAACCAAACTGATGCCGCAGGAAATGTGCTTATCAATCTTCCTCCACGTGGCAGGACTGATCACTTGGCTCCTTGACCTGAAAATCAGAACCCACGACTAGCCGGATGTGTCTCCGGCTTAGACCCTCGGGCGTGAGAGTAAGTACGTATGTATGGAGAGCAAAATATGTATTGAACAAGAGTATTCAAATGACAAAATTGCAGTTACCTCATTACCGTTGTAGTGGTAATGTATTTATAGTTGATGAGTGCGGTTATTTTTGGTGGGGCTACATGAGCTCCGTGATTCATGGGACAGTTACATGTAATGGGAACGTGTCCTAGATTGGCTCCTGAATTGTAGGAAACCGGTTATGGAAAGATTTGAAGCACGTGCGTCTGTATCAGTTAGGTCGACGCTTGCTTATTAGGTCGAGGTCGCCATTTGAGATTAGGTCGACCTGACTGGCGGGTAGAGCTAGATCGTACCCGAATTAGAGCATGGATCGTAGAGTCGGACCAAGCAAGGTCGGGACCTTGGAGGTCGGACAATGAGCTTAGGTCGACTGATCCTGCTGCTGGGCCTCGGGCCTTATGATAATTGGGCCAGACCCATCAAGAATGTGGAGGCCACGGCTGCCTGTGATTGGACTTTACTCGCTTGGCCCAACTCGACACTTTTGGTATGTTCAATACATATTTAAATGCAAACATTATAAAAATGTTCATTTTGTGTAATGTTGGTAGGCAAAATAAGTTGCCAAAATCTAGGGAGAAACGCGTTTCTCTATAAGTTATGGAGAAACGGGTATCCAGAACCTTTTGAAAGGATATCCAGAAATTTTGTATTGGCCATGACCTTGGCCCATGGCCTTGGCTTGGGCAATTCTAAATTTCTGGTTATTCATTTTGAAAGTTTCTGGATATCCAGAACCTTTTGAAAGGATATTCTGAAATTTTTGTATTAGATATCCAGAACCTTTTGAAAGGCTTCTGGATATCAATATTAAATATTCTGGATATTCAGAACTCTTTGAAAGTGATATCCAGAATCTATTTAAGTTGATATCCAGAAAGTTGGTATGTGTTGATCCCATTCTAACATAACTTCTGGATATCATGATCAAAGGATTCTGGATATCCAAAACCTTTGAGACTGATATCCAGAACCTTTGAAAAACACATTTCTCTATAACTTATGGAAAAACGCGTTTCTCCGGAGACCTACTCTAATAAGTTTATGTTCTTGATCCTATATTACTTATTCGTCTAATTGACCATTTGGTTCGGGTGTGTAATTAGAGATTTAACTGGATTGTGATCGATTGATTTTGTTATGGTTATAACTGTTGTGAAAATTTGATGCACAATGAATGATGTTGCGTGTATTTGTGTATTTCTGAGCATGCTACCTGGTATGTAAATCAAAATTTGTTAGTTGGGTGTAGATGTGTGTGTGGTTGAATTTGTATATTAATTTTTATATTGATCTAATATAATTTTGCTAATATTGCTAATAAGATTAGACTGATGGAAAAGTTTGGCGGTTAGCAAGTTGAAATAAGTTCATGACATTATGTTCGTACATTGATTTTCTAGAACTATGTTCGAAAATGCTTGTGTAAAAAAAAAAAAATATTCGTTGTATATATGAATTATTGTGTGTAATTGCTCAAGTTTATAAGAAGATTATGTGATGATACCAAATACATAAATTTTGAAAAACACATCAGATCTATGATTTAATTTTAACCCCATGTAGTAGCTATGAGAGTATGTGTATTGCACTTGGATGTACCTATTAGCGTATATATATATCCTTCATTGGTATATTATTCGTCTAATTGACCATTTGGTTCGGGTGTGTAATTAGAGATTTAACTGGATTGTGATCGATTGATTTTGTTATGGTTATAACTGTTGTGAAAATTTTGATGCACAATGAATGATGTTGTGTGTATTTGTGTATTTCTGAGCATGCTACCTGGTATGTAAATCAAAATTTGTTAGTTGGGTGTAGATGTGTGTGTGGTTGAATTTGTATATTAATTTTGTTGTGAATATGGCCCTCCACAACCCAAGCAAACCTACAAGAACGATTAGAGCACACAAACCAAGCACAAGAAATCAAAGAAACAGAAAAGAACACAAGAAATTGTTAACCCAGTTCACCAATTTGATTGGCTACGTCTGGGGGCACTACCAAGCCAGGATCTTGCACTATGGATGTAGAATTTGTGTTACAATGAGAGAGGGGGCGGAACTTTACTTATATATGACCTAGGGAACAAACCAAAACCTAAACAAACAAGGAATCCTGGACTGCTGAAAAATGGGCCGAGCGCGGCCGCCCTCTAGGCCTGCACGGTCGCGCTACTGTCCAGAAGATTCAAAGCCTTTGACAAAACCTCCAGCGCGGTCGGCCTCCCATTTAGCGCGGTCGCCCTCGAAGAAATTCCACCGAGCCACATGTTTCTGTCCAAGAGCGCGGTCGCGCATATAGCCAGCGCGGCCGCTCTTGACCCCAGAAACCTCTGACGAAATTCTTCCCCCTTGCTTCGATGTCTAACCCGGTTGGTCCTCTATCCCAACAATCTCCCACCTAGAGATCAACCACACATATAAGCCCCGTATCCGTTCTTCAACTCATCCTTGGTGTCCTCCTAGTGCTCACCTCGATCATGGTAGTGCCATCCTCCTCTTCTATTCTTCGAGCCCAATTGAAGCTTTGCACAGCTTCAATTTATCAAGATTCACAACCTTTGTCAACATGTCAGCCGGATTTTCTGATCCCAATATCTTCTCTAGCCCCAAGATCTTCTCCTCCAAGAGATGTCTGATGTAGTGGAACCTCAGTTCAATGTGCTTCGTCCTCGAATGAAATGCCGGATTTCTTGTCAAATGTATTGCACTCTGACTGTCGCTGTAGAGAACGTTACCACTTCGCGTCTTCCCAAGTTCACCCAAGAAGTTACTCGGCCCATACCATCTCTTTACTCGCCTCACAGCGCCACATATTACGCTTCTGCAGCCGATCGCGCCACGATCTTCTCGCAATTTAGAAGCCTGTGAGATTGCGGTACCACCTAATGTAAACACATAACCCGTAGTACTCCTCCTCTTATCAAGATCACTTGATGCCAAGTCCGCATCAACATAACCCGCTAACACCACTTCCTTGCTCGAGAAACACGAGCCTTACCGCCAGCACCCTTCAAATAACGTTAGGATCCATGCTTAGCTTCCCGATGTTGCTTTCTGGATTGCCCATAAACCGCCGACTACTCCCACCGCATGTGCAATGTCAGGCCTTGTACACACCATTGCATACATGAGACTCCCCACCGCTTGAAGCATATGGAGTTCTCTCCATCTTGTCACGCTCCTCCTTGCCCCTAGGTGAGTCCTTCTCGGATAGCTTGAAATGCAAATCCAATGGCGTCCCTGTTGGCTTCGCCTCTTCCATACAAAACCTTGCTAAGATCTTCTCAACGTATTACTTGCTTGTGAAAGAACCAACTTGCCCGACTCCCTATCCCGGTCAATCCGCATGCCCAAGATTTTTCTCGGCCTCTCCCAAATCCTTCATCTCGAACCAGTTCGACAACCGAGTCTTCAATCTCGTTTACCTCTCTCTTTGCTAGAGCCCGCTATTAACACGTCGGCCACATATAACAGTAAGATAATATACCCATTGTCCGTGTTCTTGAAGTAGCAACAATGATCCGCTTCACATCTGATATAATCAATGTCATGCATGAATCCATCAAACTTCCTGTACCACTGCCTAGGAGCTTGTTTAAGGCCATACAAGCTCTTAGTCAATCTGCAAACTAGCTCCCGCTACCCTTAGACAAGTAACCCTCCGTTGTACCATGTAAATCTCTTCCTCCAAGTCCCCATGAAGAAAGGTCAGTCTTCACATCCATCTGTTCAAGCAACAAGTTGTCCGCCACTACTATCCCCAGAACCATTCGATAGTGGTCATCTTCACAACCGGAGTGAATACCTCGGTGTAGTCAATACCGTACCTGCTTGAAACCCTTTTACAACCAGTCTTGCCTTGTAACGCTTGCTACCGTCCGCTTCCTCCTTGATCCCGTAAACCCACTTGTTATGCGGTGCCTTCTTCCCCTTAGGTAGTTCAGTCAACTCCCCAGTTTTGTTGGCCTTCAATGAGTCCATCTCATCATCCATCGCAGCTTTCCACTTGTTACAAAGTGTACTACGAACAGCCTCCGCATAACATTCCGGTTTCCCATTATCTCGTCAACAAAGAAATAATAATTGGATGGAGTATACGTCGGGCGATCCACGCAACTGCGGATCTACGCAGCGGAATATCGGTTCGAGTACGTGGTTCATCTTCGGTGACCTCCCGACCATGGTCATCATGAACCGTTCTGCTCCCACCCTAGTTAGGAATATTCACCTCTACAATGTCCGGTTCCGAACTAGTGTCATCAGATGCCCCCTTTCTGTCCTTGTACAAAACCTGTTCATTGAATACCACATCTCGACTACGAATAACTCTATGATTTTGGTCATCCCAAAACTTGTACCCGAAGTCATCCCCGCGATACCCAATAAATGTACACTTACTTGATTTAGCATCTAATTTAGTTCTCTCACAGAATCAACATGAACATAAGAAACACAGCCAAATATGCGAAGAAAGGACAGATTTACTCGCTTGCCACTCCAAGCTTCCTCTGGAATTCCATTCCCCAATGGTACCGATGGTCCCCGATTGATCAAGAAAGCCTGCCGTGTCAACCGCATATGCCCAAGCGTCTTCGGAAGTCCACACTTCAATCTCATACTTCTAGCCCGCTCATTCAATGTTCTGTTCATCCTCTCTGCTACCCCGTTGAGTTGTGGTGTCCGCTTTGGAGTCTTCTCCATACGAATGCCATTCGCAGCACAATATTCCCTAAACTCACCAAGCTCATACTCCCCACTATTGTCTGATCTCAAGCACTTAAGCTTAAGTCCCGTCTGATTCTCCACCATGGCCCTCCACTTCTTGAACACCTCGAAAGCCTCATCTTTCCCCTTCAAGAAATAGACCCAGACCTTCCTTGTAGAATCATCAATGAAAGTCATGTAATATGACGCACCACCCAGAGATGTAACCGGAGGTGGCCCCCACAAGTCCGTGTGAACCAATTCCAACTTTGCTTCCCTCAAACCCCTACCTGTCCTCGAGAAATTATTTCTCCCTTGTTTGCCAAACATACAATCCTCGCAGATCCCCACGTTGACTATCTTCAAACCCGGTAGTAGTCCCTTTGAACAAAGCACCTTCATCCCCGTCTCACTCATGTGACCCAATCGACAGTGCCAAAAATCCGTATCACCCATGGCTGCTGCCACCGCGATACTGTCCTTGGTGTTATTCGCCAAATTCAAAGTCCCCTCCTTATTACCCCGAGCGATCTCACAATCCTCCTTGGTAATAACCCAGTTCGCAGCCCGAATGTCACCTTGTAACCTTCTTCGTCCAACTGCCCAACTGAAAGTAGGTTCTTTTTCAAACCCGGAATGTGTCTGACCCCGTTCAGATGTAAGACCTTTCCGTCTGATGCTCCTATTCTGACATCCCCCTTCCCCTTGATTTCCAAAGGCTCGCCATCCGCTAGATAGACCTTCCCGAAATCACCAGAAGTGTAGTTTTTCATCTCTTCCTTGTGCCCGCAAGAGTGGAATGATGCCCCCGAATCCAGCACCCATGATTCTAGTATACTACTAACACTCAGAACCAGTATATCATCACCTTCGACTGCCATATTCACCTAATTGCCCTTACGATTTGGACAATCCCTCTTGAAGTGTCCCAATTCCTTACAATAATAGCACTGAACAGATCCCTTCGCAACCTTCGGTTTGTTCTTGGTCTCATCAGCTTTGCCCTTACCACTCACCACGTTCTCCCTAGATTCGGTTCTCCCTTGTTTGCTAGTACCCGGCTTCCCCTTGCTAGTAGTAGCCAAAGCCGATCCCGAAGCACTCGATGTCCCCAACTTCTTCATGTGATTTTCCTCGGCCAAAAGGAAGTCCTTAACATCATCATACTTCAATTTCTTCTTACCTGCTGAAGCGTTGATTGCTGTCACCGTTCCGCTCCAACTTGCCGGTAAAGAAGCTAGCAACAAACACGCATGAACCTCATCATCGAACTTGATCTCCACCGTCAATGAATCTATGACATCCATAAACTCATCGATGTGCTTAGCCAAGGATCCTCCCTCTTGCATCTTGAGACTACCCATCTTACGTATCAAATCAACCTTATTTGCAGCAGATGGAGTTTCAAATCTCTCAGTAAGATAATCCAATAGCTCCTTGGTGGTTGTCGCCTTCCTGGTAGTCTTCGCAATCCACTTTGACAAAGTAGATCTAACCACCCCTAGGGCTTTCCGATCCATGAGTTCCCATTCTTCCTGATCTTCGTCTTCCGGTTTGACACCCTTCAGAGGCTTATAGAGGTCCTTGTTGTACAAAAGATCCTCAATCTGCATCCTCCAATATCCGTAGTCAGACCCATCGAATTTCTCTACCGCCTGTTTGTCCTTGCCCATTCTTGATTGCTTGGAACAACTCCCTTGATCTTTAAACCAAAAGCTCTGATACCAGTTGTTGTGAATATGGCCCTCCACAACCCAAGCAAACCTACAAGAACGATTAGAGCACACAAACCAAGCACAAGAAATCAAAGAAACAGAAAAGAACACAAGAAATTGTTAACCCAGTTCACCAATTTGATTGGCTACGTCTGGGGGCACTACCAAGCCAGGATCTTGCACTATGTATGTAGAATTTGTGTTACAATGAGAGAGGGGGCGGAAGTTTACTTATATATGACCTAGGGAACAAACCAAAACCTAAACAAATAAGGAATCCTGGACTGCTGAAAAACGGGCCGAGCGCGGCCGCCCTCCAGGCCTGCGCGGTCGCGCTACTCTCCAGAAGATTCAAAGCCTTTGACAAAACCTCCAGCGCGGTCGCCCTCGAAGAAATTCCACCGAGCCACATGTTTCTGTCCAAGAGCGCGGTCGCGCATATAGCCAGCGCGGCCGCTCTTGACCCCAGAAACCTCTGACGAAATTCTTCCCCCTTGCTTCGATGTCTAACCCGATTGGTCCTCTATCCCAACAATATTTGTAGGGACCGCGATCATCCTCACCACTCCACATTAGTATGATATTGTCCGCTTTGGGCTCAGCCCGCACGGATTTGCTCTTGGGAACTTCCCAAAAGGCCTCATACTAATGAAGTGGGTGTGTGCTCTTATAAACCTGACAATACTTTGTTCAATTGTCGATGTGGGATTGGGTTTGCACCCCCAACAAATTTTTATATTGATCTAATATAATTTTGCTAATATTGCTAATAAGATTAGACTGATGGAAAAGTTTGGCGGTTAGCAAGTTGAAATAAGTTCATGACATTATGTTCGTACATTGATTTTCTAGAACTATGTTCGAAAATGCTTGCGTAAAAAAAAAAAAAATATTCGTTGTATATATGAATTATTGTGTGTAATTGCTCAAGTTTATAAGAAGATTATGTGATGATACCAAATACATAAATTTTGAAAAACACATCAGATCTATGATTTAATTTTAACCCCATGTTGTAGCTATGAGAGTATGTGTATTGCACTTGGATGTACCTATTAGCGTATATATATATCCTTCATTGGTATTTGTAGGGATATTAATCATGTTACTTGTTTCTAGTTATGTTTTCATTAAAATAGTGGCTCCTTGATTTTTACTTTTCCAAGTAGTATTACTGATATGAGGTTAATGTTGATCGAAATTTCAAAAATACTACAAAGGGAAATCGTTTGTCTTGGCTATTACATTCTCTCTATATATGTATGTTCTATTTTGACTTTGGCTAAATTGTTAGAATATGTTCTTTTTGCTCACATGAATGTTATTGATTCTGATCTAGCATTGCTTACCAAAATTTTGGCAGTTTATAAAACAGAGCATGAACTGTAATCCTCAGATGGAAGAAAACATATTCTGGAAAAAAAAAAAAATCCGTCTTGGTCATTCTGCTTTTGGGAATTTTCATCTGGTTCCGATGAATTTGAAACTTTTAGTTTAGGTCCTGAAATGTTAACGAAACTAGTTAAACTGTGGAAGCCCATCACTTCTCTACTTAGGCTGATATAAAGTTAGATAGACATATCCTAAGAGTGAAAATTGATTAACAAAAGTTAAAAGTTAGGGAGATGCATGTATACAAGTGTGCTAATTGATATGGTAAAGAGTAAAATATTTGGGTTGAATTAGATTGTTGTTGATAATGCAACATTTGTATGGACCATGCGAAACATGATTGATTTGTGCATTTATCATTAGTGTGCACTTCCAAATAATTTTGGCTTTGTGATTGTCCCTTGTAAATGAAGATTGTTTTGTGATGCAATTTATGGTACAGTAATTCCATGTAAAACTTACATACTATAAAAAAATAAAAAAATAAAAATAAAAATAAAAATCATATGGTTATGGGTTATAAGGGTATATGGCCATGATACATTATAAAGGAATCTCAAAATTTTACTTTACAAAAAGCTTGTGGTGAAATTTGCAATTAGTACATACTTAGTGTAACGACCCCGAATTTCCATAATTTCCATAATTTCATAAAGATAAATAAATACCCCAAACGACGGGTCTACAACGGTAACTTAATTCAAACCATTACATAAGTGCGGAAAAATCAGATGTAACGGCTAAGTACAATAATTAATACTAATAAAAGTTCTGAAATTCGGAATCATTAAATAATTCATTTATTCTACTTAATTGCTCCGTCTCTTTCTGATGACGGTTCTCCTCCTTTCTATTCCGATCCTGAGGGAAAAAGAAAATGAAGGAATGAGCGAACAATGCCCAGTAAGTTCATACGTGGTCTCATCGATACAATGAGGAGACGACTGAAATGAACGAATCAAAAAAATTTATATTCAAGGATAGGTTTGTAAACAAACATATATGTGTATATTTCATAACAAAGAAAGTGTGGCAACTACAATTTTGTTATACTTTCAGACTTCCGTCAATTCCATGGGTTATACCCTACATTGAGTATACCCAAAAACAACGAACACCTACATTGATGTCGTGTTTTCATAATACATGCTTTTCTCATTAAGCATAGTTTCATGGGTTATACCCTACATTGAGTATGCCCATATCGATCACCTACATTGATGTCGATTTTCATAATACATGCTTTTCTCATTAAGCATAATTTCATAACTAGTAAATAATAATGCATACTAGTTAATACATTCAGTACATTCAGAGGTACAAGAACACACATAGCAATTTCAATAGTTGCAGATATTCCATGAACAAGAACATATCATAGAATAAGGAATTTCCAATGACGATACATTTCGTAAGAGCATTTTAAAAATTACTATCAGCCACAGATAGCATTCACGTTTTGAAAAGACTCGATGGAGTTTCCAAACGAAATTGATATTCAAGAGTACTTAGGATCGTAATTCCTTACCTTAGCTTTGCTTCCTTGCGTAAGCAACGCCCTTTACGCGAAATCTACAATCACGTAATAACATATTTTAGGCACAAGTAATCTTTTATTACTTCTTATGCACCTATACTTCCTTTCCTTAGTTAACCTATGAGTTATTCTTAGACTCACCTTAATTGGTTAACTAACCTTCTATTTTTAGAAGCTTTCCTAATTTAGCAGTTTCTTAAACTTAGAAACTTTCTATTTCGAAATTCTAACACTTTGAAACCTAAGTCTTTTAGTATTCTTGAAGTGTTATTCTTCTTCTTTTCCTTTGATATAATCCCTTTAAAGTCATTGGACTTCCCCTAAATTCCAAAAGGTTCCTTTAGGTTTTCTTAATTTCAATAAAGTCCTTTAACTTTTCAAATTTTACAAAATAGTCCCCCAACTTTTGAAAATTACAAAACAGTCCCTCAACTTTTGGAAAATTACAAAACAGTCCCTCAACTTTTGGAAAATTACAAAATAGTCCCTCAACTTTTGGAAAATTACTAAACAGTCCTTCAACTTTTCAGAAATTGCAAAACAGTCCTTCAGATTTTCAAAATCACAGAACAGTCCCTCAGAACCTTTGAACTTTTCAGTTCAGTCCTGAAGTTAACTGTTCAGTTAAAAACTTAACTGGATAATCCTTTCAGCTTTGAAAACTCTGCAGTTTGGTCCCTTTTCAGTTTAAAAACTATCTGTTTTCACACAAAACAAACCAAAAGCTTAACACTTAAAAAGAAACACACCCAAAATCACCCTAGGCCAATTCGGCCGAGCCATGGGGGTTTCAAAAACATGATTTTTGTTCCTCTTTTTATTTTCTAAA
Source organism: Adenophora triphylla var. japonica (assembly GCA_022495995.1). Taxonomy (NCBI): domain Eukaryota; kingdom Viridiplantae; phylum Streptophyta; class Magnoliopsida; order Asterales; family Campanulaceae; genus Adenophora; species Adenophora triphylla. Next base: position 34,332 of record JAFEMH010007936.1, on the reverse strand, counting down.
CATTAAATACATCATTTAATTTATAAACTCTTTTAATAAAAATACTTTTAATCATATTAATTGAGATTAATTTAATTCCACAATAATATGAACTAGGGTTAGGGTTACATCATTATAACCTACAATTCCCCAATAATCAAATCTCTAATTTATTACATAAATCCTAAGATTAAACCATTAAAATTTTAAGAATGGCTAAACCTAGAATTAAATAGTTTTCAACTTTCGAAAAATCATAACTAATTCAATTTAATTCGGAATTGAATGAAATAAAAACTAGGTTTTAGGTAATCATCTTACCTTGATTTTTGATGAGAAACAATGACCAAAGAAGGTCAAAATCCGGCTGCCACTCCCCCTCCAAGAAACCGGCCGCTGCCCCCTCCCTCTCTAGGTTTAGGTTTTTGATTTTTTTCTTTTTCTTTGCTAAATGAAAGATTATGAGGAAAATAATAATGAGGTTTAATATTTATATCCTAGGCTTTCACCTCCTTGGGCCCCTTTGACCTCCTAAACCCAACTTAGCCCACTTGACTTAATTAAATAAATTGGTCCATTTAATTAACCCAATTCCAAATCAATTAAGGAGTATTATTTTATTATTATTATAATTAAAATAATACTAAAAAAAAATTTAAAATTTTTCGGGTCTTTACATTCTTACCCCCTTAAAAGAGTTTGGTCCTCCAAACTAAACGTACCTTAATTTTCGAAGAGATCGGGATACATTTCCCTCATTTCGCTTTCGAGCTCCCATGTCGCCTCACGTTCTGAGTGGTTGCTCCATTGTACCTTCACGTACGGTATAACTCGCCTTCGCAGATTCTGGTCCTTCCGGTCCACAATCTTAATCGGTTTCTCGTCATAACTTAAGTCCGTCCGAAGCCTTAGCTGCTTATATTCAATTACATGACTTGCATCTGCCATATACTTCCTTAACATGGATACGTGAAATACATTGTGTACCCCAGCAAGTACAGGTGGTAAAGCTAATCGATATGCCACCTTTCCAACCTTATCTAAGATCTCAAATGGTCCTACGTACCTTGGACTCAACTTTCCTTTTATACCAAACCTCATGACACCTTTGGTTGGTGAAATCTTCAAAAATACATGATCTCCCACTTGAAATTCTAAGTCATGTCGCCTGTTGTCTGCGTACGATTTCTGCCTATTTTGTGCCGTTAATAACCATTCCAAATATGTTGTACCTTAATTTTCAGAAAGTGAGTCGACTTCATAAGTCTCTCCACTATGACCCAAATCGCGTTATGACCTTTCAACGTCTTCGGTAATCCAACCACTAAGTCCATTGCTATAATCTCTCATTTCCATTGAAAATGAAAGATACTCTTCCAATAACACGTAGTGGTACTTTTACAATTAACATATAGTGATTTAATACACATATGTCTGTCAATTCTAAGTACTGGTGCACCTTTCATCTAGGTGACTCCGATACCCCTTTTCAGGCGATCGTTGAATAAGGTTCCCTACGCTTTTATCAAAGCGCTCCCTTATCCTGATGCAACATGATAATCACATCTACAGAATTTAAGGTCATTTCAATTCGTCTAAACCGATTCATTCAACATTAAGGTCATTTCAATCTGTCTAGACCACTTCATTTAACATTAAGGTCATTTCAATCTGTCTAGACCAATTCATTTAATATTAAGGTCATTTCAATCTGTCTAGACCAATTCATACAAAGTCCTCATCAAATAGACATAATAATATTATATGCAGTGTTCAAGGTACGAGAACACAAAAAAAATCAAATCTAATCATCATGGATACCCATTAGTTTCCTATACATCTTTGTATTCCTGATATGAACAGAAAATTTCGAACAGTGCGATTCTTGTAAGATCTCTCGCTTTTTGTCTCGGTTGTTTGGTACCCAAATTCCCGACTTATACCTTAAGATCCCATCTTCGCCCATACGAAGATCTTTGCCTTGTCCTTTGCCCATGAGGAAATCCCTTTCCTCATCCAATCCTTGTGCTTCTTTAATCCTAATCAAAAGTGCAGGCTGCACGCTCAATCACGCTAAATATCCACTAACTCGTACTTCTAAACCGGTAATTTCAATCTTGTTCCATACTCTTACCCCCTTAGAAATCAACATTGCCAAGGTTCCATGGTATCAGCCGCCTTATTGGCCTTCCCTGGGTGATACAAAATGGTACAATCATAATCTTTAAGTAATTCTAACCATCTCCTTTGCCTCATATTAAGTTCCTTTTGGGTGGGAATATACTTAAGACTCTTATGAACCATATAAATCTGACAAGTCGTTCCGTACAAGTAATGTCTCCAAATCTTTAATGCAACACCACTGTCGCTAACCAAAATCATGAGTTGGGTAATTCTTCTCACGGTTTTTCAATTTCCTTGACGCGTAGGCTATAACCTTATCATTTTGCATCCATACGCAGCCTAATCCTTTAAGCGAAGTATCACTATAGATTACAAATCCGTCTGATCCAGATGGTAACGTAAGAACTGGTGCAGACACTAATCTTTGATTCAGTTCCTGAAAATTCTTTTCATATTCTTTTGACCAACGAACCTTGCTCCTTTCTGTGTTAACCTAATTTTCGGTCCTGATAACTTAGAGAATCCTTTAATGAATATCCTATAGTAACCAGCCAATCCCAAGGCACTTCTTATTTCACTAATTGTGGTTGGTCTTTCCCAATTCACTATAGCTTCTAGTTTTGTTGGATCCACTGCAACTTCATCCTTAGATATCATACGTCCTAAGAATACCACTTTCTCTAGTCAAAATTCGCACTTCTTGAATTTAACATACCATTGTTGTTCTTTCAGAATTTGCAGCACTAATCTCAAGTGCTCTTCATGCTTTCCCTTGGTCTCTGTATATATCAAAACCTCCTTAATGAATACAATCACACCTTTATCCGATAGTTCTTGTAACTGTTCCTTCAGTTCTTTAAGTTAAGTCAACGCTATTCTGACGGTGCCTTAGATATTGGTGCGATTTTTGGTGCCAAATCTATAGAGAATTCCACTTCTCTTTCTAGCAGTATTCCAGGCAATTATTCTGGCAACACATCCTTGAAATCTCTGATCACTGAAAGAGGTTCTATACGCACTTCTTTCTTATCCCTCTCACTAATATTGGCTAAAAACTTTCACATCCTTTTCTTAACATCATTCGGGCTTTCATCTCCGAAATAAAATTCACTTGGGGTCTAGGATTCGATTCTTGGTCATAAAACTCTTCTCCAGATGGTAATCTGAAATACCCTTCCTTCTTAAAACCATTTTTCTTGGCATGGTAAGCAGCTAACCAATCTATCCCCAAAGATAATATCAAATTCATTCATTCCTAACTCGATAAGGTCAACCTCGAGTTCTCTTTCTCCTATTTTCAAAGGACAACACTTATATGCATATGAAATAGGAATTGACTCTCTCGTCAGAGAATCTATGACCAGAGGTAATCCTAACGCCTCAGGTTCCAAGTTCATTTTCTTTGCCTAATAAGCACTAATAATTGAATGCGTAGCACCATAACCAAACAATGCATACACATCACTAGAATAGAGTTGAATTGTATCTTCAACAAAATCATTTGTGGCTCTTGTGTCCTTGACAATCATGGTAACACTCGTCCACAACCACTACCGGTTCTTTTATCATCTTTTTCTCCTTGAGCAATTTCAGCTTCCTTTGGTTCTTGGTACTTCCACTGCGAATGTCTCATCTTGTCACAATTGTAACATTTCTTTTTCTTGTACTAGCATTCATCAGTCTTGTGCTTCCTCTCGCACACTTGACATTTCCCAGTAGTTCCTCGCCCTTGGGCATCAATTTTGTTTCCCATCCGCGGTTATCGAATTTCTTATTCCGGTACTTGCTTGCCGTACCTTCTTTCCACGGTTCTTATCCGTAGCTTTCCTTTTGTTATTGGTCCCATCTTGGTCCCAGCTTCCAGTGTAACCCTTGGTTCCACTTGATTCCTTGATAAGTATCAATAACTATAATATTTAGTTTAACTAACTCACTACATATATATACATGTCGTCTTGCTAGTTAATACTTTACGGTTCCGTCTCAAAAGACTAACTTCGATTTTATATTTTCATCTCAGCAGACTGTAATTAATTTTTTTTTTTTCGTCTTAACAGACTATAATTAAATTTCTTATCTCCGTCTCAACAGACTTAGATTTTAACTTTTGAAGATTTTCCCTTTTTAAAACACTTTAATAGTTCTTCTTGTTAACCCACGAGTTATTCTTAACTCCTTGGTTTGGTTAACTAAGCTTTCTATTTTAGGCAAATTTCCTAAAATAGTAATTTCTACACTTTCTATTTTAGGTACTTTCCTAAAATAGTAATTTTCTAAATTTAGTATCTTCCTAAATTTAGTAACCTTCTCCCCTTTGGGACATTTAAGGAAAATCTGACTTCTTATAGGTTTGTTACTTGATAATTACCTCATTGTGTTCATCTCAAAAGATTTTAACCTTTTCCTTTTAATCATCGTTTCATTAGATCCTTGGTCGTTTCAATAGAGCACTTATCAAATACCGGTCGTTTCACTAGACCCAATACTTAATTACACTCGACCGTTTCAATAGGCCGTTCATTTTTTCACTTTGGTCGTTTCAGCAGACCAATCATTGCTCTCACTTGGCCATTTCAATCAGCCAAGTACTTTTCGCACATGGTCTTTTCACTCGACCAACTTTCTCGTTCTAGGTTAGCACACACGCTTAACACTTAAGAACAAACCCCAAACAATTCCTTAAAATACTCAAATATTATCATTGCATTAGACTCTTTAAATCAAACAAAATATCTGGAGTTCGTTTAGAACTAACTACTCATTTTCTCTACTCATAAATAATTCGACGTCCCACTTTTCAATCGTGAAACAACACCTTCCTAGGTCTTCCCCTAGGTCTTCCACTAGGTACCTTTGGTGTCTTTTTAGAACCTCTTGGTCTTCCTCTAGACCTTCTTACTGACTCTAACTCTTGATCATCATCTTCAATTTCAATTGGAGTAGCTTCACTACTCCCAATCTCTTCAGCTTGTACCTCGAGTATCTCTACCTTAGGAACATCATCCTCTATTACTTCGATAACTGCCTCGTCTTTTTCTATAGGTACCTTTGACTCTTCTAGGTCATAGTACCAGCCAAAACTCAAAGAATATCTCCTGATCATCTCCTATAATCAAGACAAACCATCATTAGTATATCTTCAATACATAATATTTATATACTTAAAATAAATATGCTTTAATCTTCCAAAGCAACGAGTAAGTTATTCCTTTAACTTTTCCACTTAGCCTACCTCGCTCACATAATAATTCTAGAGCAAGGCATGACTTAAATCTAAGTTCAGGGTTGCCTTCATTTCAAAAATTTCTTAGAACTAAGGTTCCCTAAGGCTGAAGGTATTCTTCCCATAAGACCTAAAACCATATTCTTCCCATAAGACCTAAAATCATTTCTTCTCATAAGACCTAAAATCATTTCTTCCCATAAGACCTAAAAATCATTTCTTCCCATAAGACCTAAAACCGGAGCTTTGATACCAACTGTAACGATCCCGAATTTCCATAATTTCCATAATTCCATAAACATAAATAAATACCCCAAACGACGGGTCTACAACGGTAACTTAATTCAAACCATTACATAAGTGCGGAAAAATCAGATGTAACGGCTAAGTACAATTTCCCAATAATATGAACTAGGGTTAGGGTTACATCATTATAACCTACAATTCCCCAATAATCAAATCCTTAATTTATTACATAAACCCTAAGATTAAACCATTAAAATTTTAAGAATGGCTAAACCTAGAATTAAATAGTTTTCAACTTTCGAAAAATCATAACTAATTCAATTTAATTCGGAATTGAATGAAATAAAAACTAGGTTTTAGGTAATCATCTTACCTTGATTTTTGATGAGAAACAATGACCAAAGAAGGTCAAAATCTGGCTGCCACTCCCCCTCCAAGAAACCGGCCGCCGCCCCCTCCCTCTCTAGGTTTAGGTTTTTGATTTTTTTCTTTTTCTTTGCTAAATGAAAGATTATGAGAAAAATAATAATGAGGTTTAATATTTATATCCTAGGCTTTCACCTCCTTGGGCCCCTTTGACCTCCTAAGCCCAACTTAGCCCACTTGACTTAATTAAATAAATTGGTCCATTTAATTAACCCAAGTCCAAATCAATTAAGGAGTATTATTTTATTATTATTATAATTAAAATAATACTAAAAAAAATTTAAAATTTTTCGGGTCTTTACACTTAGCAATTGATAAAGGAGTATCATTGTTTTGGCTTTGTTAAAAATATTACTCCCTCCGTCCTAAAATGTTTGTCCCATTTGAATTTTTTGTTGAACTTCGACCACAAATTTATGAGAGATTAATCATGTTCATGAAATTCTAAAAGTTGTCGTTGATAATATTATTAATGGTGAATCAATAGGAATTTTTAGAATTTCATGAAATTAATTAAATTTTCATATATTTGTGGTTAAAGTTCAACAAAAAAGTCAACTGGGACAAACATTTTGGGACGGAGGGAGTATTAAATGTACATGCACTTGAATGATATGAAAGAATTCCGTTTAATAATATATATAGCATGGTTCTTGCTGTAAATTTAGTTGTTTAAGAAATATTACAAAATGATGGAATGAAAGTATTCGTGGTTGTTTGATCTTTTCGGTAAATAATTTTAAAATTTGAGACGAATTTTCTTTTAGGGAGAGTGAATGTCACGACTCTAATCCTAGGCATTATATTTGTGAGTATTATATGATAGTTTTAATATTTAATAAATTATTTGATATTTTAAAATTGTTAATGAATTAAATATAATTATTTAATGCACTACTACATTTCTGACCTAATGTAACGCCAATTTTCGTTGCATTAGGGCCCAAAAACCGTTACATTAGGCCTAATGTAACGCCAAATGGCCGTTGCATTCTCTTGCGTTGCATTAGGTCTAATGCAACGACATAGTAAGCTAATGTAACGCCAGAGCTTTGGCGTTGCATTAGGTAAATACCTGATGCAACGCCATTTACCTGATGCAACGCCAATTTTAAAACTATATGAACACCTAATGCAACGCCAAAAAGAACCTAATGCAACGCCAAAAAGAACCTAATGCAACGCCAATTTAAAAAGTGGTTGAATACCTAATGTAACGCCAAAAATTAGATGAGTCCCTAAAATTTATTACATATTTTCACAATTTTATTAATTTTTTAAATTTTCTTTTTCAATATTTTTTATTTCGCTAATTTGATATTTTTTATTAAAAAAAATTATATATATATATATATATATATATATATATATATATATATTTATATAATTTTTTGTATATATTTTTAAATCAGTCCTTTAAATTCTATTATTTTCAAATCAGTCCCTTACATTCTATTAATGTCAAAACAGTCCCTTAAACTTCCCTTATACCACAACCATCACCAACCACCGTCTCAATCACCGGCGCCACCATTGCTATAGCAGCCAATAAGCCCTTCATAATTTCTCTATCCGATGAAATAAGGTCATTCATCTCAAACGAAACGTAGAAGCCGCACCCACAATTTCTAAGCTAGTACTCGCAATTTTAACACATCTGTAAATAAAATTCCAAATCCCAAACGAATTTAGCTCGTGCTAGATTCATGGAGCATAAGTAAACAAATAACACCAATAAGTTTCTTCAAAACAAAAATCAAAACGAAATTGAAGAAATCAAATGGAGAGAGAGACGGAGGGTGGGAAGAGATTGAAGAAATCAAAACGAAATAGAAGAGACACCGGTGTGTGCGGAGAGAAGGATACACCGCTTTGGTTGTCGTTGCTGTCGCGGAGACGATGAAGGGTAGTGGCGTGGGTTGGGGAAAGAAAAGATGAGGAAGGCAGCCATGGATTATTCGAGGGGAGAGTCGAATTGAGGGGGAAAGGGAAGGGTGGGATCCTGTGGTCTGTGGAAAGAGAGAGAGACGGAGAGAGAAATTACGGAGGTGTGATTTTCCGGTGGCCCGGTGCGCGCGGAGAGAGAGAGAGTGAGAGAGAAAAGGTTTTCTTTTTTGATAAACCGAAAATGAAAACAAAGAGAGAGAAATGAGGAGATAAAAAGGGATTTATTAGTTTTGATTAAAATAATTGTGGACCGTTGGATTGAATGTATGAATGGTTGGATTTGGTTTACTCATGATCCGGGTGATTATTTGAGAACCAATGAAACAATGCCATGTGGCATTGTTTCATTGGTTCTCAAATAATCACGCGGATCATGAGTAAACCAAATCCAACCATTCACACAATCAATCCAACGGTCAACAATTCTAATAATACATTATATCAAAAAAGTAAATATTTTTATATTATATATTTCTATTTCTTTAAAAATTATTAGTAATAATACTTAATAATAATACTAATAATGATGCTATTATTAATAATACTTAATAATAATACTAATAATTTAAACTATAAAATAATATTATGCCAAATATCAATAATATTTATTATAAATAATATTTATTAATGAATTATTAATATTAATTCATTAATATTAATAATAGTACTGATAATTAATTATGCCTAATAAATTTTAAAAAAAACTTCCTTACCAAAAAAAGTCTAAAATATTTATCTCAATTCAAAAATAAATTAAAAAAAAATAATACTTAATAATAACTAGAAAGAATACATAATATCAAAAAAGTAAATATTTTTATATTATATACTTTTATTGTTAATTATTCAATTAAATAATTTAATATATTAAAAATTATTATAATATAATTAATAATAATAATGTTATTAATTAATAATAATATTCATTAATTTAATAATTTAAACTTCTAAGAAATATTAATATACCTAAGTAATAATTGATATACCCTATACCCTATAGGGTATACCCTATACCATATAGGGTATACCCTATACCCTATACCCTATAGGGTATACCCTATACCATATGCCCTATGTGGTATACCCTATACCATATGCCCTATGCCTTATACCCTTATACCCTATGTGGTATACTCCTATACCCTATAGGGTATACCCTATACCATATGTCCTATACCTTATACCCTATACCCTATGTGGTATACCCTATACCCTATACCCTATAGTGGTATACCCTATACCCTATGTGGTATACCCTATATAGTGGTATACCCTATACCCTATGTGGTATACCCTATACCCTATACCCTATAGGGTTTAGGATATACCCTATAGGGTAAACCCTATAGGGTATACCCTATACCATATGACCTATGCCTTATACCTTATACCCTATAGGGTATACCCTGTACCATATGACCTATGCCTTATACCTTATACCCTATAGGGTATACCCTATACCATATGACCTATGCCTTATACCTTATACCCTATACTCTACAGGGTATACTCTATACCCTATAGGGTATACCCTATACCCTCTACCTTATCGGGTATACCCTATACCCTATAGGGTATACCCTATACCCTATACCCTATAGGGTATACCCTATACCCTATAGGGTATACCCTATACCATATGCCCTATACCTTATACCCTATACCCTATACCCTATATGGTATACCCTATACCCTATAGGGTATACCCTATACCCTATGTGGTATACCATATACCATATGCCGTATACCTTATACTCCTATAACCTATAGGATATACCCTATACCCTATATGATATACCCTATACCCTATAAGTTATACCCTATACCCTATGCCCTATACCCTATACCCTATAGGGTATATGCTATATCCTATAGGGTATACCCTATACCCTATAGGGTATACCCTATACCATATGCCCTATACCTTATACCCTATACCCTATAGGGTATACCCTATACCCTATACCCTATAGGGTATACCCTATACCCTCTACCTTATAGGGTATACCCTATACCCTATAGGGTATACCCTATACCCTATAGGGTATACCCTATACCATATGCCCTATACCTTATACCCTATACCTTATACTCCTATACCCTATGTGGTATACCCTATACCATATGCCCTATACCTTATACCCTATACCCTATAGGTATACTCCTATACCCTATAGGTATACCCTATACCATATGCCCTATACCTTATACTATACTCTACAGTGGTATACCCTATACCCTATAGGTATACCCTATACCATATGCCCTATACCTTATACCCTATACCCTATGTGGTATACTCCTATACCCTATAGGTATACCCTATACCATATGCCCTATGCCTTATACCTTATACCCTATACCCTATATCCTATACCCTATATCCTATGTGGTATACCCTATGTGGTATACCCTTTATACCATATGCCCTATACCCTACATGCCCCATATCCATATATACCCTATACCCTTATAGGTATACCCTATACCCTATATGACCTATATCCTATACCCTATATCCTATGGGGTATACCCTATAGGTATACCCTTATACCATATACCATATACCATATGCCCTATATCCTATAGGGTATACCCTATACATATGCCCTATACTATACCTATACCATATACCCTATACCCTATAGGTATACCCTATACCATATGCCCTATACCCCATAGATATAAATATAGGTATATATATGGTATAGGTATAGGCATGTGGTATGTGGTATATATGTGGTATATGATATAGTGTATATGATATAAACAGATAACAGATAGTGGTATGTGGTATAGGGTATAGTGGTATAAGATATAGGATACAAAGTTATGTGGTATAGTGTATGTGGCATGTGGTATGTGGTATAGGTATATCAGATAGGTGGTATAGATATAAGGTATAGGTATATGGTATAGTGGTATGTGGTATGTGATATGTGGATATAGGTTATGTGGTATAGTGTAGGGTATAGGTATAGGTTATAGGATTTTGGCGTCAGATTAGTAATTTAGGCGTTACATTAGGATTTTGGCGTTGCATTAGTAATTTAGGCGTTACATTAGGATTTTGGCGTTGCATTAGACTCGTTACATTAGCTCGGCGCGCATTAGAGGCGTTACATTAGCTCTGGCGTTGCATTAGATGCGTTACATTAGCTCTGGCGTTGCATTAGCCGTTACATTAGCTCTGGCGTTGCATTAGGTGCGTTACATTAGCTCTGGCGTTGCATTAGATGCGTTACATTAGCTCTTGGCGTTACATTAGATGCGTTACATGCGTTACATTTGGTCAGAAATGTAGTAGTGATGCATAATTAGAATTATTAGAAGTTATTTAGTGAAGTGGTAAATATTGAAATTTAATTAAATCTCTTATAATAAACCTTGAGGTGCTTAAGTGAAAATATTGAAACTTAAGTCATTTAAGTTTAGCAATTAAATAGTTGAAGGAGGCTAGGTGAAACTATTTAATGGTTATTCATGCCTTGCTTTATCTAGAAGCTTTATTTTTTTATAAAAACAAAAGGAAGCATCAGCCATTTTCTTTCCCATTTTTCCTCTGTTCCTACGGTCCATCTTGAATCAATTAGGTTCCTTCCAGAATTCACCAAGAATTCAATACTATTTCGTTCTTCGATCCGTTTTCACTAAAATGTTCGGGAAGTCGAGAGGATCACATCTAGCCGATTAAAGTTTTTCTTATTTTCGAATTAATTTTGGGTAAGTTATTATGTTTTCCTTACTTTGTATGCTCATGTGATTGCTTGAAGTTAAAATATGAGAATTATGATTTCATGTTGTTTTGTAGTATCAATTTCACGGAGTTTGGAACTATATATATGTTGCATGTGATACTTGAATTATTTCATTGAATTTGAGAATGGTAAAATTGGCTTTGGCTTGGTTGGAAATGGTTTGAGGTAAGTTAAGAGGGTTGAGGTAAGTTAAGAGGGTTGATCTGATATTTTGATATATTGTGCAAGAGTATTATTATATATGTCTGCTCAAATAATATAACTTTATTTACCTTTACTAGTTGTGCCTTGAATGACAGGATATTAAGTGTTTACATAGCATTCCTATAACTTGTTTCGAACAAATTTCTGTTATATTTTTTTTATTTGGGAAAAGTGCTGTAATTGTCTTTTATGTTCAAGCTTGTTGTTGGTACTAAGTTCAGGCTAAATGCTTAAAAGCACAAAATGATGTTTTTACGAGTAAAATCAATTAAGAAATCAAAGACTATACTTTATATGAGTTGAGCAGTTGGAAAAAAAAGAACTTGTAAAGGTGTTAAATGAGGTTGCTGAAGTTTCAGCTTCTGTGCTGATTTTTTCACAGGGCACGAGTCGTGCCCTATAGCACGAGTCGTGCTATGCCTATGTCACTAGTCGTGCCCTATGGGATGACTGAATCAGACTGAAGAAAAATGGGGAATGACTCGTGCCCCAAGGGACGAGTCGTACCCTGCCCTAATTTGCTGAACCATTTTCAAAGCTAATTAATTCCAATTTCCCTATACCTCTTCTAACCACTTGTACACCCTAATCAAAGTACAACATATTGACTATAAAATGATGTCTTTACCTATCAAATGTGGTATTGGTAAGATAGTTAAATACTTAGTTAAAGTATGTTGAGACACTTGAATTCCTTGAACACTAAATCGTTATATATCTCTATATGGTTGATGATACATCCTTGAATAGTTATATTAAGTGTATAGACCTTATGGGTTGCACATTTGGGAATGGTTAACATCTATATGGTTTGCGTGATAGGGTTCCCTACTTTGGAATCCTAAGTTGATTGAATTGGTTCAAGGATGGTTTAGCCTTAGTGCTACTTGTGATTGATAATTGTTATCATTTTGCTATCATTTTGATATGCTATATTGGTATGGTTCCCTACTTTGGAATCATCGTTTATTGTAAGCAAGTATTTAGTATTGTGCTTCTGTTTAAAGTCCAGCTGGTACTTGTTTGTTGGTTGGGCAGTGTTATGAGATTATAATGGCACCGAGCCGAGTTCATTATAATCCATACACTGGATTCCCAAGTTGCCCATCCATTGGCCATGGTTTGGGTAGTGGGCTAGATCCCCTTTTTAGGGTGTAGTTGCACATTTGGGTATGACTTTATGTCATACTCCCCGTTTGTTGTTACTGTGATTGGGTTTCGGAACTGCTTCTTCGGCTGCTGTTGCTGCTCGAATCGTGATATCCTTTTGAGGATGAAACCTTGGCTCAGTATCCTTCTAAGTGTTACATTATTGCACTTATGTGTTACATGTATATATATCTTTCTTTGTGTTGATAAGAAGGTGATATATATATGATGATTGGTTGTTATATGCTTTCCTAATGTGATTGCATATCATATTGTTGCATATATAATAACTTGCTGAGATTTATCTCAACCCGTCCTTTTATTGCTTTCTTAGCTAGAGCCGAGCCAAGGGCTAGAACTCGTTGAGCACCCAGAGGGCACCTAGTGGGGATTGTTTGAGAAGGGTATTTTGTAAGGTTACATTACGTAAATGTATAACCTTGGGTAGTATTTCGAGACTATAGTATGTTGTCCTTCTTTTGCCACTATTTAAGGATTGTAAATATTTTTCAATTTGGAGACTATGTTCCTTGGTTTGTAAATAAGTTTGGATGTGAATTGTAAAGGGTGTAACTGGTTTGAAAGTGGCGTGAGTTGGTTTTTGGAAGTAGAAGTAAATGGTTTTACTTTAGTTAAAATGTTTATCAAAGTTCTTTACATTAAATAGGTTTTTGAAATTGACAATTTTTAGAAAGGTCATTTCGAAAGTTTTTTTTTTTAAAAAAGGCGTCTTCAGCACGTGTTCCGACGTGGGGCCAAGTAGGTCCCTGGTTCGGGGCGCGTCACCGGACCCATCAGCAAATTCTTCAGGAGATAGCCCCTCCTTATCAAAATTACGTAAATGTATAACCTTAGGTAGTATTCCAAGACTATAGTATGTTGTCCTTATTTTGCCACTATTTAAGGATTGTAAATATTTTTCAATTTGGAGTCTATGTTCCTTGATTTGTAAATAAATTTGGGTGTGAATTGTAAAGGGTGTAACTGGTTTGAAAGTGGCGTGAGTTGGTTTTTGAAAGTAGAAGTAAATGGTTTTACTTTAGTTAAAATGTTTATCAAAGTTCTTTATGTTAAACAGGTTTTTGAAATTGACAATTTTTAGAAAGGTCATTTCGAAAGTTTTTTTTTTTTTTTTAAAACGGCGTCTTCAGCACGTGTTCCGACGTGGGGCCAAGTAGGTCCCCGGTTCGGGGCGCGTCACCGGACCTATCAGCAAATTCTTCAGGAGATATCCCCTCCTTATCAAAATGAGATTGCAGGTTGGGATCCACAGCCCGTCGATTGACAGCCTATCCATACCCTAGCTCGGGATAATGGCGACTCATGCAATCGATCACCGTAAGGGCAAGCACATCACTGAGCTTTGCCACTTCAGCACGTACAAATTCTGGGCTAACCACCGGGGGAGCTTGAGGAGGAGGATCATTCGAAGTGCCAGCTCCATTTAAGCATTGGCCGAGCTTCGACCTCTTCCTTGTCGTTTTTAGCGGAACGACATCATCATTCTGCTCGTCCTCTCCTAGGTCCATGTCAATTAAATCAATGGGTTTGGAGCCAGCCAGGTCACGTATGGGGCTAGACTCCGAGGTTTTCTTCAAGGATATTTTGACCTCTGCCTCCTCTGTCGGGTCGACATCAGGCTCATCTAGCAACTTGAAGGGCTCCATCCCATCCACAGGAATCGTTCCAGCACCAACCTTGGGTAGCAACTTTTGACGATCAGCAGCTTCTTTCTCTCTGTTGGCCCGAGCATTGGCCTTCCCATGAGCTCTCTTGCTCCTTCTCTGATCAGCTAAGCCTGCTATACGGTTCATGTTTGCCTGTTGCTCAGGGGTAAGTACTACATAGATAATGAAAAGAAACAGTTAGCAAGATATGATCGAGCTAAGACAACGACGAGCAGACAAAAAGTGCGAATAAAAAGAAAAGTAAAGATGGCAGTTTACCACCAAGTGCTCTCCATGGACTCTACAGTAATTGGGCATTTTTTTGGCAACGTTGACACTGGTCCCCAAACCTACCTAAGGCATGGGTCACCCAATCTGGGTAGGTAGGACCTCTCACTACCAAGGCTAAAGGGGCTGCATCATCGTCTCCCCCCTGCATCATACTGGCCTGTATGAAGCTGTCTTTATCAGTTTGAAGAGTGACCCAGTTTATAGTGCCCCTCTGAGCTACCAACCTCAGCCTATCACCCAACTCTTTGCTCCAGTCAGGGACCCAGTAATCCTCTTCCCTCATCATCTCAGAATCACTCTCAGGCAAAGGGAATTCCCACCCTTTTATACTTTCCACCAATATTACATGGGAGTTCCATCCCACTACTTTGTTAGGCAAAGTTAATGAAAAGCTTCGGGGCATTCCTTCTGGCAGGGGTACTAAACCCACGGGTTCTCTTGTCATATGCGACCTTAAAAAACTCCCTAAAGACATTGACGCACGGTTCATACCCCAGGAACCTATACACCATGTCGAAGCAGACGAGCACCCTATAAGTGTTAGCTCCCAACTGCTGGGAACAGCTGCGAAACACTCCAGGAACTCACAGACAAACGGATCTAGAGGAAGGCGTAGCCCGACTTCAAATTGGCCATAGAAAAGGCCACCCTAGTAGGGTCTCTAACTTTGTCCTCCCAGCTAAGTCTATCAAATTGTTTGGCCATCAAGTGGGTTAAGCTGAACTCCTTTTTGTCGACCCCACAATACTCGTACAGTATTCTGAGCCTATCTTTCGGGCCCTTCCTCCTAGTTTTTGGCTTGGGGGCCACATAACCCTTCTCATTTCGGCCTGGAACAACTAAAGAACAGAAGGCATCAACGATGTTGGTAGTGGGAGAGCTCGTTGTGGCAGAGGTCATCGCCCTTTCCTGAGTCGACATATATGAAGAACAACAAGAGGAAACAGGGGAATCAGTCCTATATAGAGACTCAAGGGACCTAGGGGACCTATCAATGGGCGACCTAGATTCCCCCGGAAATCCTTTTCTATTCCTAAGAAAGGAAGGTTTGTTGGGACCTTTGAGGTAAAACAAGACTATATGGTCGAGCAATTTGTGAAAAAGGTGAAAAGACACTACTCTTTGGTAGTTAGTTTCTAAATCACCTAGGGTTTCTCCTACAGGCAACCCTAACTCGCTAAAGCATTAACTCCACCTGGTCAAGATGGAATTACACTCCTGAAATTACCCGGATCCGAGAGGCAGCACAATCGCGCCCCGGCATCTGGCATTTTCGCTTTTGCATTTTTCCGTTGCATTTTTTATGTCGCGTTGGAGGTGTCTCGCTGTGTTTTTCTAGTAGATTCGCCACGCCGTTTTGATTAAGCCCAAAACATTGAGAAAAGACATCAGTTTAAAAACTATTTTTGTGTGATGAGATTTTTGAGTTCGGAGGTCAGGTTACTCCTCGGGAAGAGAATATTAGAATATTAGAGCTCACCCGAGTCGCCTCATTAAAAACGAGTCTTTCGGTACCCTTTCTTTCTTTAAATGTTGTGTGTGTTTGTGTTTGCTTTTAAAAATGCATGCGGTATCGGATGTCTACATTGTACACTACGTATTGAAATGTATTGAAATAGTAATGGAAGGAAGCCTTACCAATGTTGGTTCGTGTCTGTCTTCCGCTGGGGAATAGTGTTTGAGGATGGAATAGTGTTTCGGGACGGACAGGGATTGCTTCGGGATGTGCCGGTTGTCTACGAACAGAGCTTCGGCGTGCCTTGGGATTGTCAGGTGTGCACTCGGGCAGAGTTTCGGCATGCGTTGGGATTGCATGGATCATTGGCGGGATTCGGGCAGAGGTTCGGCGTGCGTCGGGATCGTCGGCTGGATTCGGGCAGAGTTCCGGCGTGCGTCGGGATCGTCGGCTGGATACGGGCAGAGTTCCGGCGTGCGTCCAAATTGCCGGTTTGGCTCAGAAAGGGCCCGAACGCCTCAGGAAAGACCAGGCAAGGCCTCGGAGTACCACGAGGGGCCTCAGAGTACCTCGAGAGTGCCTCGAGGCAGCGCGGGAGCATCTCGGGAGCGCTCGGAAGGGCTTCGGAGCACCACAAGGGAGCTCGGAAGGCCCCGGAAGGAACCGAAAGGGACCAGGAGTGCCTCGGAAGGACTTAGAGGGGGAGCCATAAGGCTTAGGGAGACAGGAGAAGAGGGAGGTGTGAAAAATGAGGGAGGGGGAGCCCTCTATTTATAGTGTGGGAAAAATTGCAAGAAGGTCCGTACGGACCTTCTAGGAAAACCAATATTTTAGTTTTTCGGGATTTGAGGAAATAATGTGGACTTGAAGAGGATTTTTGTAATAATTATGTCTCAATACAAAGAGGTGCGTACGGATCTTTTAGCATCAAAGAGGTCCATACGGACCTTCCATGCTTTTGTAATTGTGATGGCAAGCTAGTTCTCGTCGAGAGCTTTCCAACCATATATGGCACGTCTCAATTGGAGTTCGTATGAAGGAGTTATGACCTCCGGAAGTTTGCCCTTGGTTTTGTCGTATGCTTGGATGGAGAGCGATCCAGATTGGGGTACTTACAGAAGCCCCTCGGCGACGTCACTTATGAAAGAAGTGGGGTTGTCGATAAGATAAGGGTCCTAATCTGGATCGCTTGCTGGGAGAGGATGTGACCGCGTAGGCTAGTTTGTGAGGATGTGGCAGTGTCCTTTTGTGTGACCATTTAGGTCAGTTGGCTGGACCCTGTGATAGGATTCCTACGTATCCCTAAGCGGGAATCAAGCCTGATAGTCGTTCGGGTGTGGGGTGAGTGTTGTAGTGCACGAGGATGTGTGATATCCTCTGATTGAGACTCTGTGCGTGTACGTGATGGTATCCTGTGGGTGACCGTTTAGTTCGGTTGGCTGGACCCTGTGATAGGATTCCTACGTATCCCTTGCGGGAATCAAGCCTGATCGTAATTCGGAGTCGTGACTGTTTGAATGGGTCTACCTGATTATGACTGTTTGAAGGGGTCTACCTAATTGTGACTGCTTGAAGGGGTCTACCTAATTGTGACTGTTTGAAGGGGTCTACCTAATTTTGACTGTTTGAAGGGGTCTACCTAATTGTGATTGTTTGAAGGGGTCTACCTAATTATGAAAATGTTTTGGGACATTTATGCGGTCTTTCGGACCAGGTAGTTTAAAGCCTTCCGGGCTACGGATGATGATTTGGGAGGTTTATACGGTCTTTCGGACCGAGTGATTTAAAGCCTTCTGGGCTGCGGATCAAGATTTGGGGAATTTATATTGTCTTCCGGACCGGGTAATTTAAAGCCTTCCGGGCTGCGGATAGTGATTTGCGCCTGAGGACGTGTTATGTCCTCTGACTGAGGTTGTGTCGTTATGAGGACATGTGATGTCCTCTAAACGAGGTTGTGTCATCATAAGGACGTGTTACGTCCTCTGACCGAGGTTTCGGGCGTGGACACGTCGGTGCCCCAAGCCGGGATGTAAGTGTTTGTGCCTTGGGGGGGCAAGCACCCGTGCTTTAAGTGTTTTGATCTTGAAAGGCTTGTTTGAGTTTTGTCCGCTGGGGAAGAGTTTGGGCTTAAAATGGCTGCTGGGGGGATGAATGGTTTGTTGTGAAGGTATTTGTTCCTTATGATGCGTGTTCGTAGGCGTTTGCGCCTTGGAGTTTGTTTGTGGAGGCGTTTATGCCTTGGGATTCGTGTTTCGGGGGCGTTTGTGCCTTGGGGTTTGGGCTTATGATGACGGCCGGTGCTGGGATATGTATTTCCGTACGGTCTTACATTGATGGCCGGAAAAGGCGAGGAGCATCTAAGTTGATTTTCTTTGAAGGTGTCTATACCTTAACTGAGACTGTTTAGGGGGGGGGTTTACCCTGTGTTGAGACCTAGTTTAGGAGTATGACCCTAGGTTGAGACAATTCTAAGGCATCTAGACCTAAGTTGAGTTTGATGGCGCATTTTATGGATCCTGTATGGGACTTTGTTTGTGGGAATTTTTGGAAAGGCATCATGCCGTGCTGGGATTCTTCTTTTATGTAGCATTTATTACAGCTATGTCTTGCATTTGAAGTTTATTGACATACATTTGCTGTGTTTACCTGCAGGAGGAGGTGCCTGTGACCGAAGTCGCTGAAATACTGAGTACGCGCCGGCGTTTTTGAACAAAGTCGCTGAAATGATGAGGACGCGGTGGCGCCTCTGTCTGAACTTGCGGTAAGGGCGAGGTGGCGCCTCTGCCTGAACTTGCGGTGAGGGAAGGTGGCGCCTCTGTCTGAACTTGCAGTGAGGGCGAGGTGGCGCCTTTGTCTGAACTTGCGGTGAGGGCGAGGTGGCGCCTCTGTCTGAACATGCGGTGAGGGCGAGGTGGCGCCTCTGTCTGAACTTGCGGTGAAGGCGCGGTGGCGCCTCTGTCTGAACTTGCGGTGAGGGCGAGGTGGCGCCTCTGTCTGAACTTGCGGTGAGGGCGAGATGGCGCCTCTGTCTGAACTTGCGGTGAGGGCGAGGTGGTGCCTCTGTCTGAACTTGCGGGAGGGCGAGGTGGCGCCTCTGTCTGAACTTGCGGTGAGGGCGAGGTGGCGCCTCTGTCTGAACTTGCGGTGAGGGCGAGATGGCGCCTCTGTCTGAACTTGCGGGGAGGGAGAGATGGCGCCTCTGTCTGAACTTGTGGTGAGGGCGAGGTGGCGCCTCTGTCTGAACTTGCGGTGAAGGCGAGGTAGCGCCTCTGTCTGAACTTGCAGTGTGAGGGCGAGGTGGCGCCGCTGTTTGAACTTGTTGTGAGGACGTGGTGCCGCCTCTAACGGAGATAATGAGGACGTGGTGCGGCCTCTGGCTGAGATGATGAGGACCTGGGGCACCTCTGACCGAGTTGTTGAAATGTTGAGGATGTGGGGCGCTTCAGGTGCTGGACAAGGAGAGGAGGGATGGCTCGTCTTCTCTTTCCTTCTTCGTTCTTACTCCTACGGACTTCTTGGACTATCCGGTCGAGGAAGGTGCAGGGTTCACCGAGGATGATGAGGTGGCTGGCGGAGGCGCCGAGATGCCGAATTTCTCGCTTGTGGAGGATGATGATGATGAGTCGGATTAGGGCTCTTTTGCTTTCCCTCTTTTCGTTGTTTTTTTTTGTTTCGTAGAGCAACAGACATTTTGTACCAGTAATAAAACACTTTTATTTGCATAGCAAAGTATTTTATTTTAAGATGTAATGCCGCATTTGTGATTCCCGGGATTGACCTAGGAATTGTTGCTAGCTTATTATTATTTTTGTGCATGTCGCATGAGCTGGGAATGCTTTTGTGGTTAGTGGAGGCTGAGGCAGCTTTTGCAGGTTTTCTGAACAGTTGGGGGCTGAAGCAGCTTTGACAGTTTCATGAGCGGTGGCGGGAGTGATGTCTCCTGGGACGCATTCTCTTTGTGCTTGATAGCCACTCTTTTCGGGGTTAGCTACCTCAGGATATGTGACAGTGCTCTGTTGGATGTGGCAGGCCATTGTCGGGCGGGTGAGGATATCATTCCTTTATTTCCGAGGAAAACCTTACGCGGTGTAGATTGTGTGGTGATGAGGGACCGATTTATACGGGGGAAGCCCCTTCTTTGCTTGCATTATGGTTGTGAGAGAGGCTTCAAGCCATGCCTGAGTCTCCGGCGTCTCTTAGTCCGTGGACGTTTGCTCGGCGACCTCTTGTCTTGGACATGGATCGCTCCGTCAGGAGAGATGGATGGCACATCTTGGTACGCATCAGATCCGTTGGTGGGTTTCCCTTTGGGGGATTGAGACTAGGAGGGCTTGCCAGGAAGGTTCCTATGTTGTCAGAATTTCGGGTTTGTCATGGTCCTCTTTCATGGCTTGTTTCCAGGCAGTTCGGGATGAGGCAGGAGCCTTTGCTGGGCTGGGAAGGCATTGCCAGTATGACGGTAGCCTCCTTCTGTATGACAGATCCAGATGCCTTTCTGTATTTTCTGAGGGTATGGAAGTCTTCCGCTTTCCCTCCTGGGGTGCTCCTTTGACGTCGCGAGTCGGGCAGACCCAATTGGTTTTGGGGAGCAGGCGCAAAGCAGTTCTGGGGCAAGATTTCCGTTTCAGTTGCGACCTTAGGAGTGCAGAAGCTTGGGTTAACCCTCCGGGTGTCACGGGAGACGCTTTATTTGACTATGAGACTAGCGTCGACAGACTGGCGGGGGGAGGTCCCCTTTTGCAGACTCGTAGAGAGGAGATCCGAGTCGAGGCACGGGCGAACGATGCTCTGAGAGCGACTGGTTTGTTTGACACGACGAGGAGGAATCTTGATCTCGGAATGAGGGAGACAAAACTCGCTCATGTGGAATGAAAGAAGACTCGTTCGGGACGGACAGGGATTGCTTCGGGATGTGCCGGTTGTCTGCGGACAGAGCTTCGGCGTGCCTCGGGATTTTCAGGTGTGCACTCCACCAGAGTTTCGGCAAGCATTGGGATCGCAGGGATCGTTGGCGGGATTCGGGCAGAGGTTCGGCGTGCATCGGATCGTCTACCCGGATTCTGGGCAGTTCCTGGCGTGCGTTCGAAATGCCGGTTTGGCTCGGAAAAGGGCCGGACGCCTCGGGAAAGACTGTGCAAGGCCTCGGAGTACCACGAGGGCCTCGAGTACCTCGAGAGTGCCTCGGGGCAGCGCGGGAGCATCTCGGGAGCGCTTGGAAGGGCTTCGGAGCACCACAAGGGAGCTCGGAAGGCCCCAGAAAGAACTGAAAGGGACCGGGAGTGCCTCGGAAGGACTTAGAGGGGGAGCCAGAAGGCTTAGGGAGAGAGGAGAAGAGGGAGGTGTGAAAAATGAGGGAGGGGGAGCCCTCTATTTATAGTGTGAGAAAAATTGCAAGAAGGTCCGTACGGACCTTCCAGGAAAACCAATATTTTAGTTTTCCGGGATTTGAGGGAATAATGTGAACTTTAAGAGGATTTTTGTAATAATTATGTCTGGATACAAAGAGGTCCGTACGGACCTTTTAGCATGCAAAGAGGTCCGTATGGACCTTTTAGCATCAAAGAGGTCCATACGGACCTTCCATGCATTTGTAATTGTAATGGCAAGCTAGTTCTCGTCGAGAGCTTTCCAACCATATATGGCACGTCTCAATCGGAGTTCGTATGAAGGAGTTATGACCTCGGGAAGTTTGCCCTTGGTTTTGTCGTATGCTTGGATGGAGAGCGATCCAGATTGGGGTACTTACAACTCCACAACAGTTATCTCTTGCCATGCTCTACCTAAATGCTTGTATACTCGACGATTGACAGTGTAATAGCCGTACCAAACCCCAAGTTCACAGCTAAAAGTCCTAGCCATGGCAGAATCAAAAGGGAAAAACAGAAATTAAACCCTAATGTGAAGAATTAGAGGGGTACCTTACTTAAATCAGTATAGAAGAGTTTCATAAAAGAATCGAAAAAGCTCGAGGACACCAATGAGGATGAAGGCGCATGTTCGTCTTTGTTCCCGCCTGGTGCTTAAAGATTGAGAATTTGTAAAAATCCAAACAGGAAAAGGATTTTCCTTTTATATCCCTTGCTAATTCTTTCCTAAATGGGAAAGATGTGGGGTTTCAAATGGTTAAACTTTTTAATTAATGCTTAAAACGGTTCCCAAGGTGGTTGCCCAAACGTCAAAATAGGCAATTATTACGAAAATCCGGCGCTCCTACTGCGGATCCCGTCAACGTTTGAACGACTGTGATTGAGCCACGTCACCATCGCCTACCAAAGAATTGGGTCGAGCATCTGTCTACGACCTACTCAAAGTCTTCATCAAAATTTCTTATAACTTCCTAGTCGACGAAGTCAACTCAGAAAGTTGGGGGCCACTGAACGGAATAAAAGTGACGGGCTAGGCCCAATGATCCAACCCAGTTACACGAAGCACTATTGCCACCACGATCTTAGTGGGTCGGTCCAATAAATAACAGGCCCAAGGCCCATCATCGAGACCAGTCGACCTAGCTCATTGTCCGACCTCAGATGTGTTTGGTTTCGTGGGTCAATGCGCAGCGGAAGAAAGCAAATTAACACGAAAATCCCGGAGCCATGGATCCATTCTAGATGATTAATTAAATAGGATGAAATAGAATTACCAACCTCGATGCCCTTTGTCTTTGATAAACGTGTTCCAACTCCAAGTTTGATGATCTTGTGAATCCTTGATGAACGAACCTTGAATCACGAACTTTTGATCTTGAATTATGAAGATCCTCTATGTGTATCCACACGTTGAACAAACCCTAGAATGCTTCTAGGTGGATTGCTAGATCCTTGATTGAAACCCCTTTCAATCTATGGAGAAATATGGAATTGGTGTGTTTTGATTCTCAATTGAAAACTCTCAATTTGTGTTTCTCTAAACCCAAATTTCGTGTGTCACTTCTAGGGCAAAAAGGAGGCAGTATTTATACTCTATAAATACCTTTTCCTATTTGGAAAACCCTAATTTCAAGTCAGTTACTTATCTACCAGCGCCGACGGGATGACTCGTCCCATAGGGCACGAGTCGTCCCCCTTCACATGACCTCAGATACAGTCGTCCCCTTTAAGGGGAATAGTTAGTACAATTCTTGGAGACGAGTCGTCCATAGGGCATGAGTCGTCCCATATGGGACGAGTCGTCCCTCAGGAAAACACCTCTGATACACTCATCCCGGTGTGATGATGCCACCCGATTTTTCCTTTCTTTTTTTGAAAATCAAAACGAAGACAGAGTCGCCACGCCATTTTTGTTTTAAGGGCCAATACTTTGAAAAATGCCCGAGATTAGAGATTTGGGTTCGGAGGTCACGTTACACGCCGGGAAGAACGTTAGTGTTCACCCGGAATGCCTCGTAAAACGAGTCTTCCAAGCTTAAAAACCATTTGTGTGTGTGTGTGTGTTCCTTTGGCCAAAATAAGTTGAATCTGAAAAAACTAAAAATTGGGAACTCTTTATAAGACATTAAACAAGTCCCATGATTTTTGGTGTGATTTTTGGGTTGAGTTTTGGTACTCAAAAGATTTTTTGAAGTTGAAAACCAATTCTGCCAGAATGAAAAAGGCAGTGGACACCTGATTTTAAAATGGGTTTAAGGGCTTTAAAAATTCAAAATCTGGGGAAAGTCCAAGAATGAAAGTTGTTCAAAACACCTTAAATAAGGTTTCTGTAAAAGAACTTTCCCATTTAGAGATGATTTGGTGGACCAAAATCTTCTGGAAATCTCAGATATGAAATCTGGATTTCCAGAGACTGATGAACTGACTTTTAAAAGATAATTTGAAAAAGGGAGTTTTACTCACGCAAAAAATAAAGTAAAAATATTTTTGGAAATCTCTGGATGTTGGATACAAAAAGTATTTTGTAGTTAACACCAAATTCCAAGTTTATGTATGTCCAAAAAAATTAGACCATGGACAGAGGTCTTTGAGAAAGGCTACTGGACAGCAACTTTCTCTTGAAGAAAAACATGATTTTAAAGGGGGTTTGGCATCCATGCTTGTCCCCATCTCCTTAGGCTTTGATTAGTAGTCACTAGAAATTTTATTGGTGATCTACTATATCAAGCCATCCTTAGGGTACATTAGGACTTAAGCATTTCATTTGCTTGGGAAGGGGAGATTTAGCTTTGAAATCAAGATTTTTGTTGTGAAAATGGTTTTTAGGGTTTTGAAAATATGTTTGTAAGAAATATTTTTGAAAGAAATTTTGATCCTTGTAGAGGATCATCCATGGACATGAACTTCCATGGTGATCCTCTTGGATCTAGGGCAAGAAATGAGCAAGTTACATCTTCAAAGTATGAGATGCATGCATGGATGAGAGATTTAGGGTAGGGAGAAGGAGGTTATACCTATCTTCCCTTGATTTTTTGAGTTTGAGGCTTGAATTTGAGAGTGTTTGAGGATTGAATTTGAGAGTGATTAGTGAGTGTGGTTTGGGAAAATGATCCAAAGAAAAAGGTGGCAATTCAAGAGAATTCCCACTGTTTTCTCTAGTATTCTCGCCAAGGTGCTGTCAACGGTCCCAATGACCTAGGAGATGGAACGACACAGCAGAACGAATCCCAGCGCTTACCTTCCCGAGGAAAGCAAGTTCTCTGTGAAAGCGACGATGAAGACGATGAAACCATTCTTTTCCAAGCCGGGCATGAAGTCAACAAAACCGGACTCCCAAGGGTCCCGGGAGGATGGGAACAGGATCATTGCGCGCACTCAAATTGAAAGGCCAACTCGGGAGGAAGGTCTATTTAAAAACAAGAGGAGGATGGAGATTCGTCTCGAGCAACTACTCGTGGAAATTCCACAGCCTACGACATTCGTTTTACGTAAACGATCAACCGGGGACAAAGAATCCACATGGGCCGATGTTCGGGAAGCCGTGTACTCACCTTCCGACATACCCGCCACTCAGATAAAACAGAGGGAGAAAACTCTCCCGATGGAAGTTTACCTAGACCGCCGCACGCAGCTCAAAGAAGCACTCGGCTATTCTCACATGGGAAGAAACGCAGTACACTCACTCTCGACGCAGCTCCGCCGCAAGAAGGTTGATCCGGGGCCCAGAGCGGAGGAAAACTAGCAAACCACGAGTATCGCTGCACCCAACCTGTAATGCCCCGAGTATGCTCAAGAAGAAGGAAAGGAACGCGATATACCGTGAAGAGATCAAGGAGACCGTTCGCTTGAGCCGAGAACTCTCCAACCTCCCCGGAGGTCGCAACGCACGCTCGGGCTCTGTGCAACCACTGGCCAGGCACCGACATTCGAACAATCAAGGCGTCAAACCGTAGGCTACCTCCCCGCAGAGGCATCCAAGCGCATCCCGGGACGTAATCCGTCAAGCCGCCGAAGCTTCCGGGAATTCATCCACGATCAATGAGTTGAGGGAAGACATATGGCCCTATGCTACGAGGAATCCTCCTCTAACTATGGCTCAACTCGTGAGCAAATTGCTCGTAAGGAACCAAACCCGATGTCGCCGTTCTAACCCGATCGGGTCAAATCCATGCATTACCACCTAAGGCCACCAAAAAGCCGACGGAGCTGCACTGCAATCCGGCCAGCCCCGAAGACGCAAATTCCTTGAAAGAGGACCCGATCCTCACTCGCCAAGCGCACTCAGCGAACATTTCCCTTTCGTCTCGGCTCACCTCCTCTTATCCTCACAAGCTCAAGCTAGAGGAAAGCCTGGCCCATACCATGGTCCCCGTGGACGCAACCCCGCATGAAGTCATTCAAATGATCGGCAACATCCACTATGGCAACATTATCACCTTCACGTAGCATTTGGACCTTCCAAAATTTGGGGCCGATCACAATGAGCCGCTCTACATCACAGCCCACTGGACGAGCGTCGCCTTCCCCGCATGTTGGTAGACGGAGGTTCCGGAATGAATGTCTTGCCCGCCAAGATGATGGACCCGATTGACATCAAGCCCACAGTATCTTAAGCCTTCGGGCCCACACTCGTCAAGGCCTATGACTCTACTTCCCGTACAGTTCTGGGTTGCTACTCTCAACATCTAATTCGGCAAGCGGGTGATCCCCACCGAATTCCAAGTGTCGGATATTCCAATCACTTTCACACCCATCCCGGGGGCGTCCCCGTCCGCATCAAATCAATGGCGTGGCATCCACCTCTTCACCAAAGGCCTCAAGTTCATGCAAGGCAACGAGCTAACTCACGCCTACGGCGACAGCGTCACCACCGAGGGGACCAAAGCACTAACGACATTCCAAAGTGTTGGAGATCAAGCATAATGACGACATGCCATTAACTCGGATTCACTCGAGACCTCCAAGATCCAAATATGCAACGTGGACCTTCCACTGTCTCACGATCGATTCCTCCCGCCATGAGGATGATGAAACTCATTAACTTCATCCCAGACCGGGGCTCGGCAAAAGGCTACAAGGCCAACACCAAGTTATTGAAGTCAAGGACCACACCACGGTCCAGTGGCTTGGCTACGTGCCAACACCGCCGACATCAAGGAAGACAAAAGGCTCGCCCACACCAAAGCAAAGCACTCGCAAAAGGAGAACCTCCGACGGCACACCCACCTCCGAGCTCCTTACGGCTTTGACCTCGCTCATTATTTCACTAAGGGAACCGACAGCGTAACCGAGGGGACCAACAAGGGAACCGACAGCGTAACCGAGGGACCAACAAGGGAACCGACAAAGAACCGAGGGACCGACA
This sequence comes from Adenophora triphylla var. japonica, assembly GCA_022495995.1. Classification (NCBI taxonomy): domain Eukaryota; kingdom Viridiplantae; phylum Streptophyta; class Magnoliopsida; order Asterales; family Campanulaceae; genus Adenophora; species Adenophora triphylla. Next base: position 7,131 of record JAFEMH010007936.1, on the reverse strand, counting down.
AATGAACCGACAGCGTAATCGAGGGGACCGGGGAACCGAGCGCAGAACTAAGGGACCGACTGAACTGATGAAGATGAGAAAGAAGCAGTGATAGTCGCACTAAGACTACAGGAAGAATGGAACAATAGCACGGGACCTTAAGCGTTTCAGAGGACTCAAAGCTAATCCGATAAGGGAGCGTTCCTCGACATCACAGCTCTACTGACCAACCGCCACCACACCAAAGATGAGTACACATTCAAGGGAATCCTGCACTTGGAGGAGCAACTCAAGGTACTCTCCATGTGGAAACAAGTTGTTCGGATCAGCCGCCGAGGCCACATTCGAGACAAGATAAGTCCAAAAGGTATGGAACCGAATTCATAGAAGACTGCTCTCAGCTGGACCCAGCTCTACAGTAGTCCTGCTTTGAAGAAGTCACGGAGCTGCCCAACTTGATCGACGGGTGGCTCCGACAACGGCATGATCGCCATGATAGGGACAGCAGAGCCAAGCCTCTCGATCCCCGCACCCTCCTCAAGCATCCAAAGAATGCCACCGAAGAATTGGGTAACTTTCACCGACCAAGGGCAAGCCAGTGCCGAATTGGAAGACAAGCCGGGCCCGCACCCACATCTCCCTAAACCCGGTCTCAAACCCTCCGAGCCGCTCCCGTCGAGTCCGGGCCTCCGAGTCATCCAACGGCCTTACGCCGGAGAACTATAATGTTGTAGCTAATCATGTATTCCCGTTCTTGTTTAATGAAAAGTCTCGACCTTTCGGAGTATCCTCTCATTGCCACTTTAACAACCGATAAGTTAACAAACAACTTAAAAGACGTTAATAATTCAATTGATAAAGAAGCGTACACATTAAACGAACAATACATTAAAGAAGTTCTCGAGCGTGTAGTTGACCAAGAGGACAACCGGGCCCAAGCCGCCGAAGAGGTTATGACCAAAGTGAACTCCGGGGGTCCGCGCAAGAGCCTAAAGAGACACAAGGGGCGCTTTTCGCCGATGCGTAAAAGAAGCCCCGATAAGCCTCCTCCGGAGTATGTTGACGTGTTCGCTCGGGTCATATCAGACATGCCAGACTCGATCCCTCAATCGTGGAGCACTGTAATTCCCCGGATCCCGAATCCAAGCCTGCCAAACGTAAGCCGCGCAAGATCAAGCCAGAGTGGTCCTTGCAAGTTAAAGAAGAAATTGAGAAAATGCTCCGAGTTGGTTTCATCAGAGTGATTGAGTACCCGACTTGGCTCTCCAACATCGTGACGGTCACCAAGGCCAACGGAAAGGTCGATGTCATGTGGATTTCCGGGATCTCAACAAGGCCAGCCCTAAAGATGATTTCCCATCGCCTAACATCGACATGCCGGTCGACACCACGGCAAATTTCAAGTAAAGTCCTTCGTGGACGGGTTCGCCGGATACAACCTGCATCAAGATGTCCGAGGAGGATCAAGCCAAGATCGCCTTCACCACTCCATGGGGACATATCGTTACACTGGCCATGCCGTTCGTCCCGAAGAACGCCGGGGTTACTTACTAGTGGCCGCAATGCCTCTCTTCCATGACATGATTCACAAAGAAATTGAAGTATATGTCGACGACATGATCATCCACTCCAAGGGATCGACATGCAAAGCACATGACAGATCCGAGGAAGTTCTTCAATGTACTCGTAAAACACTCCATGAGGTTGAACCCGCAAAGTGCACCTTCGGCGTCAAGCGCGGCAAGGTACCGGGGTACATGGTTACGTAAAGAGTGTATCGAAGCCGATCCCAGGAAAATCAAGGCCATCATCGACATGAAGCCGCCTCAAACCCCGATGTAAGTAAAGAGCTTCATGGGAAGACTTCAAGACATCGGGCCGCTTCATCAACCGCTTGACATCTCTCTCGCGAGCCCATGTTCAAACCGATGAAAAAGAATGCCGACATCAAATGGGACTCCGAGTGCCAAACGACTTTCGAGAAGATCAAGACCTACTTGGTTAATCCCCTACCCCGTGCCCGCCACATGAAGACAAGCCACTACTCCCGTATCTCGACAGCAATGTACACGTCAATCGGAGCAATGCCGGCACAAGAACAGAAAGATTCCAAGGTTGAGCATGCAATCTACTTCGTAAGCCGAAAGCTTCAAGGAAGTGAACTCACTACTCAAAGATCGAGAAAACTTGTACCGCCTTGGTATGGGTAGTCGGGAACCTGAAACACTACATGCAATCGCATTCGCACTCCCGGTCTCCAAAGTGGACCCCGTCCGATATCTCTTTGACAAGCCATCCCCGTCAATGCGGCTAGCCAAGTGGTCATTCTTCCCGGGCCGAAGTTCGACATCAAGTACATGGTCGAAAATCAACAAAGGGCAGAGTAATGGCGCATCGCCTTGCCGACTTCCCGAGCAAAGGAACCTAAGGGTCCCGATCCGCAATCGGACGACGGAATCTTTTCACTTGACAGCGCAAACCGCCGGCAACTCTTCTTCGATGGGGCAGCCAACAAGAAGGGGAATGGCATTGGAATGCTCCTTGTCGATCCCAAGGACGAGCATACTCCCATAGCCATCAAGTCAATTTCAAAGCAACCAACAATGCAGCAGAATATGAAGCTCGTGCAGCAGGTTTGGAAGCCGCCTCGAGCGCAACATCTTAGAGCCGGGATGTATATGGAGACTCAAAGATTTGATCATCAATCAAGTATCCAACAAATGGAAGACGGTAGATTCTGCCTTCGAAGTACCACGCGTACATGGAGGAACTCATTGCTCGGCTTCAAGGACATCTCTTTTCACTATTTGCCAAGAGACAGGAACCGCTTCGCGCACGCCCGGCAACCCTCGCCTCTCTTGTCGAAATTCCCGAAGGGAAAGCAAGAAACCCTCGTAATAGGCAGACGGGAAACACCCGCCTATTGCCGTGAGATTGAAAAAGAAAAAGAAACGATCGACGAACCCCGGTACAATCAAATTTACCAGCACCTCCAAAGCGGAGAAGCTTCCTTCACAAGTGAAGATGGAAAATACAAAGAAGGGATCAAAGCCAAAAACATGATGGCATTAAAACGCCCGGCATCCCATTTCGTCATTCCGGGGGTATGTTGTACAAGAAGCGCCACCAAGGGCCACTCCTTCTGTGTAAACAAAGAAAAAGCCAGCCGAGCTAATGAACGAAGTTCACAACGGAACCTCGCGGTCCGCACATGAACGCCCGAGCATTGACACGCATCATTCTCCGTATGGGATACTATTGGATATCAATGGAAACAGACCGCATCCGCTTCGTCCGAAGCCGCGACAAATGTCAACGGTTCTCCAACCTCAATCACATCCCTCCTCATGAACTCTATTGCATGACTACGCCTACGGCCTTTCGCCACATGGGGAATCGACGTCATCGGCAAGATCACTCCTCCAGGGAGCAATGGTCACGAGTTCATTTTAGTCGCAATCGACTACTTCACCAAATGGGTAGAAGCCGATCGTACAAGGTACCGAATTCTAAGAAGGTGGCCGAGTTCATCCGAGAGAACATCATGTGCCGATACGGAGTGCCCAACGAGATCATCTCCGACAATGGGACTCACTTCGAAGGAGATTGTGACTCAACTACCGACCGACCCGTAGTCACACGTCACAAGTCTTCTCCTTACTGCACCACAAACCAATGGTGCAAGAGAGGCACCAACAAGACTCTCGCCATGATAATCGTAAAGATGACCACCGCAGGTCTGGACCGGCCCGAAAAGCTACATCTAGCCCTCTCGGGGATACCGAACATCGCCGAACCGCCACAGGGGAGACTCCGGTCGCACTTACCTACGGAAGGGAGGCGATGTTACCCGTGGAATTGGAAATTCCATCCCTCCGAGTCCTCTTGGAAAACGGGATCAATGAAGTCGAATGGCTACGCAGCCGTCACGACGAACTTGCTCTACTCGACGAGCGCAGATTGAAAGCCATGGAACACACTCGAGCCTACCAGAGCGTAATGGCACGAGCATTCGACAAGAAAGTCAAGATCCGAGACATCGTAGAAGGCGACTTGGTGCTAAAGGAAAAGCCTCCTACGCAGACCAATCCCTCGGAAAGTGGGAGCCTACCCGGATAGGACCGTTCGTGGTACAAAGAATCTTCTCCTGAGGAGCCATGAAGCTAGCAAGACTTGGACGGAAACCCTTTCGTTAATCCCGTGAACGGAAGCAAGCTCCGCATATACTTCGTTTGAGGAAGAGCACGAGTCAACTAACCTTCCCCATACATCGTCCCCTCAAGAAATTAAAGTGCTAAAAGAGTAACACCCAACCGGATACATTCCCGCTAATGATCCGTAAAAACATGGTCGCACTTCTTTTGTCTTTGTTTTTCTCAAATTCACCTAAAGTGTCGAACTACGGTGACCTCGAGCCCCTTAGTCCAATTGTAAAAGGGGAACGTAGGCGCCATCTTTGGTTCGGTCTAAAAACAAAAAAAATACAATAAGCATCAATTGCTTGTGTTTCGAAAACTCTTTTTCATTTAACCTACAAATTCATAACGGTTAAAACATTCTTTGATGAGTTCAAGCACGGCCAACTCTTGACTCGCTACACGCTAGCAAAACTACAATAAAACATTAATCAATTAATGTGTCTCGCAATGACAATGGGTGGATACTCTAGACAAAGAAGGTCAACCTAGTTTCCCGTACTAGGTCCTTCATCCTTCTTCCCCTTCCCTTTTCCCGGCGAGTGTTCTTCACCTTCGCAGAAATATTCCGTAGGCCTTCTACCTCGGCTCGTGGACTCTTCCCGACGCCTCCGTCAAGCCCGCGCCGTCAACGCAGCTCCTTTCTCTAGCTCTGTCTCGAGCCGCCTCGCTTCGAGCCATCATCATAGTGCTTTGATTGGCCTCCCGATCGCACTTGCCACATAATCGCCCATGGCATCGCGCACGATTCCTGTGGTTAGCCTCGCTTCGTCCTCCTCAAGGTCGAGCCGTCTGTGTGATCGCACCCAACACCTCACTCCGTCTCCACAAGATAGCCATCCGTGTCTCCCCCATACACTCTTCGTACTGCCCGTATATCAAGCCGACAGAACGCTGCCCTCTCTCCGGTGAAAGAGAACCCCGGGCAGAAAGGACGTGTATTGCCACCACCGGTGATCGCAATAGCGTCGAAGGATCTTCCATCCGCAAAGAGATCCCACCTCAAAGGTAGCAACATAACTCGATCGTCGCTGGCACCTCGCTCCACTGCACGCCGCAGTAACCAATGATGGAATATAGAAAGACGTCCGAGACATCCCCGCACTCGACAATCAATGCACCCTCCCGAGCGGTCCTACAAGTCTCAGAATCTTCCAATGGGAACCCACCATCGCAAGTGATGCGTGCAAAGTCCGGCCATCCGTGAGCTCCAAATTTCACTCGATTGCCCCCCTATCACCGTGAGGACGCCGCGAGAAAGACCAAGCGTCACAAGACATCGGGCACCTCGTGCATCATCTCGCAGCCTCTCCTCAACCACATGGTCGCATAGCGGGACTCCCTCCCCACATGTATCGGCTACCGGTCGCCATCCGGCCTATGCGCCTGTGAACGCCTCGCCCAAGACCAATGGCACGATGTCTCCCCACTCCGCATCGCTCACTGTGTCCAAGACACCGTGATGGCACACACCTGCAGACGTGAATGTGAACAAAGTAGCAATCGCGCCTGAGCAAACGCGTCCCCACGAAAAGACGCTCCTCGCCTCCGCAAATCTTTCTGGCAGCCCCGAAATGTCAACGTAATCGGTATCCCCGTATCAAAGATCCCGTATGCTTCTCCAAATGAGATACCCAACAAAGACACTAGCTTCTCAACAGGGCCATGCCACCAAAGATACGGAAGAACTAGCTGCTCCGCCTCGTGTCCTCCTGCACGGCCCTAAATCTTCAAACGTAGGAGTGATTTCGTTGTACGAAAAGCCGTACACATTCCTCCGTACGTCCTGTAACCGAGACGCGGCTCTCAAAAGATCCCAATCCGGCATGAGCTCCTTCAAAGCCCAAACAGATTTAATCCCGTAATGACCTTCGAAAACCTTTTGTTCCCGCCTCGTGTGGTTCCGTACCCACGATTGAAAGTTGTCCAAATATCGCTTCTTGCATCCGAGACGATAACTTGGGAAAGGGAGCCATGTCGAAGGTGAAGAAAACCTTAAGAAAGAGAAAGGAATTCAAATGTATGAACAAAGCAATGCTAGCTTTTCTCCACCAATTGCAAAGCCGAAACTGCAATTTAAAGAATCTGGAAATTCAGCTTCTAGTCCGGCCGGATTCCCTCTCGCAGCTTGACTTGTCAACTCTGCAGCTACGCCTTAAAATTGGAAACATTTCCAAACCATGCCCTCGTTTCACTCCTATGAAATCTCGCGTGCTCGCCCCGATTTTCATTCAACCAATGTCAATATCCCTTCTCGCCCGGCTCGTGCAACAAAGGCAAATAATTAAAAATTAGTGCATACATGCTTAATTTTTGACCCGTTCAATTTTTAATGCATTTCTCTTTTTTATTTATTTTTGATTAACCTATTTAAGCTTATTTGCCGAAAATAACAAAAGGTGATCATAGAATAAATATGCTGGCAAGTGTTCCGCCCCACGGGCGCCTTTTTGCAAATACAAGCTCAAATCAAAATTTGTTCTCGACAAATACATGCATTTTGTCTAAACAAAGCAAGAAAAGAAAGAAAGCAAGAAAAGGGGACTACTCGAGTCCCCGCTCGTCATCCGTACACTCGACGCACCGCTCCGCCGCCGCCGGATCCGTCGCAAACAGAACTCGCCGAACTCCTCCACGGAATAGGCAAAGTGGCCTCCTCGAGTACGCGAACTCGAGGACTCCCTCTCGCGCCCGAGTGCGTAAGAAGGAGCTCCAAATCCCGCCGGCTCCGCCCGCGAACCGGCGAAACCCCTCAGAAAGTCCTCCCCACCACCGTGGGAGCAGCGAATCTCGGCCTAGACGGCCCCCGATCACGGACGTCCACGCTCCTCCGGAATCGCACCGCATGAACTCCACGAGCCTCCTAGCCAGTAGGGCGATCCACTCCGTCCCACCTCGCCTCATGGCCTCAGCCTATACGTGACGATGCCGTATACCTCGCGAACCAGAAAGTCAA